>SKCR01008949.1:0-80175 GCA_019454045.1 Zanthoxylum bungeanum | reverse complement strand
GTTGCGTAGACTTGGTTAGATTATCGCATAAATCCGTTCATTACAAGTGGCATAAGTAAGGGACCATTCGAACCCAACGGTTTGAGGTATTCCCTTACGAGGGGTGAGTGCGGCCTTAAATTATTTCCCAGTTCACACTGGGTGGTGACTCCATTATTCTCCGATTTAGTCCCCCGCAGGCTACTCCGTACTCCCGACCGGGCTGCGAGCCTGGAACAGCATCGCCGATTTCTGTGTCCTACACTTATTAAAGGTTTGAACTTTATAATATGACAGTGAGAAAGGTCATACTCAGCAATCTATTGTAGATTCTGAGAAAACTTGTCTATAGTCGCACTAATTGAACAATTAAATATCTGTTGGTTAATATTGATATTAAACTATGTATTTTAGTTAGGAATACAAAGTGGCGTTCCTGAATGGTTTCTTCGAAGAAGAGATCTATTGTGATTTCTTTGCTTGAAGAGTTAGTTCTGGAATGGCCCTGGAGTTTGTATTATGCTAAGATCACAACTTGATATACTAGCTTATAGAGCCTATTGTAGACTCAGATAAGCTTTCCGAAAATCTGTGTTTTCTAATTTTGATAACAGTCAGATTGTCTGGTTTTATCAAATCATAGAGAATACACATATGATAGTAGGGTTAGTGGGAGCATACAAATTTTTTTCTAGTGTTATATATCCTAATGAAATTATCATTATTAATGTAATAATGAGATGTTTGTGAGGTAAAAAGTTTACCTAAGTCTTATTTTCTCCATGATAGTAGTGGGAATGGTCTTTATTATATTCGATATAAAGTTTTATATATGATATAAAACAAGAGACTTGTGAATTACTCTCATTAATCGTGCATAAGATATGATCTAATAAAGGACACAACATGACTATCTGTGTGACAGTTAGTATAACTGTATGACAGTTAGTATAACTATTTGACAGTTAGTGTGTCTCTTGTATATAATATTTATTTTTCATAAAGGATGATTCCTTTCTCAAAAGACAAATTGATTAGAATGTCTAGTCATTTATGCATCATAGGATGATGACATAATGGATACTATATTATGTGCGATTAAAGATATCCATTTAATTGTAAGTGTTATGAACTATTTTGATATGTTGTAGACCATAGGATGTGTCTTAAAACATGTTCTTTGTTATCTTTGAGATATTAAGAACGAGTTTCTTATTCATGGATAATATAATCCCAACCATTAGGATCAAATTAGTTTTGAGTCTAATTATGACATTAGATAGTCTATATCATATAGAGTCGGAAAAGATGCAGTGGGAGTGTCACGATTGATTCTACTATATTAGTGAAATTAGTTGTAACTTATGAAGTATTGACTTATGAAGTTGCATTGTGACCTTATAGATTAGAAGTTTTGATATTAGTGTTGTGCTTGCAGCTGTCTCATAATACTTGGATTTGATCTCTAAATACATAGACAACTTAGTAGCTGTAGCAAAATATTGATGTCGCATCTGAGTCATATTGATATATAACTTAGGATGTACAATATATGAATGATACTGGCTAAAGGAAATGATTGGGTTTGTTGGACAAACTCAATATGTTATAGCGGGCTTTCTTGTTGTTGCCTACCTCTTGAGTGATAGGTCAGCTCTTGAGGACTATGTGTATGTAAAACATATTTAGATGTGTATATGATACTGTGGATTGGCACTAGAGCAAGTGTGAGAAATTATTAGGATTGGTGCTCGGAGTGCCAATTCGGATTGTATTTATGTCCGATTCATGAATACAAACAATTCATTTTTCCATAATATTACTTATTTATGGTAGTAATTCTTTATTTTATATACATATTCGATCTAATTACGATTTGATTGAAACTAAATATGATTTAGTGAAATGTATATATTAGATAAAGACCCGATAATATATTTTGTAGTGTGCATTTACAAAGTAGTTTGTAATTGACATTGGGAAGTGTCACTACTAGAAGTATATTATCAAATAAAGTTCCTGGTGAAGATTTACTAACACGGGTCGGTTAGTGAAATCTGCTGAGACCAGTACATGTCATATATCGAGACTTGGTCCGATGGTTTATCCCAATGAACCATGAGTCTTGGGAGACTCGTATAGACGTGTAGGAGTTTATTTGACTGAATGACTCACTAAAGATTTTTTAATAGATGGTACACCAACGTCAATAGGAATGTTCTCGAGTCAAGTAGAATAGTGGTCATTTGACTTGAGATACCACTGTAGATATATGAGATATCCTCCATACTTTGATGGCAGACACGTCAACGATCTATTTAGATCAGACCTCCACCTGTTTGTTGGGTGTGGACTGATGCTCATGATATCCTGTGAGTATCAGATAGAATCCGTCAGTCCTGTATACAGGGCATATATATCATGTACGTATTTGCGATCTAGTAAATCCATGGCCGTGGTATACTTCGGAAGCTAATTCCGAGTGTTATTTAGAGATCGTAAATTTGAAAGTCGACTATATTATACCTTAGAGATTTGACGTTTTTATCTATATCTCTGGTATAATATTGATAGCCTTTGACGAAGGGATTAGACATATGCAATGACCTCGACTTGCATAGTTTAGCGAGATTATCCGTGGTCGTCATAATTTTTACGAGTTGGTGAATTATGGACACGAAATTGGATTCTGTGATGGATAAACCTAAACTTAGAGAGTCCCACAATATGAAGTGTATTCGTTGAGTACTTGGGCAACGCGTTATGAATAATACAGATTATTCATAATACTTCACCAGATTAAATGAGTTAATTCAAATCGTTTAAACGGTTAAACGAAAATACAAGCATTAGGGCATTTCGATCAATTAATAATTAATGTGTATTTGTATTTGATACAAGATTTGATTTGATACATATTAATTAATTGTCAAATAAGATTTTGACACGTGCCATTAATATATGTATTTCTTAGTTAATGTAAATAAAAGTACATATATAATAATAATTGCTTTAATTAATTATTTAGGTATTTAAATGTTAAATATCTAGATAATTAAATTATATCAATATTACATAATTGTTATATGTAACAAATAATAATCAAACATATTGCATAATTGTTATGCAATATGTTTGATTATTATTTGTTACATGTGGCATGATTCTATTAAGCTTAAAGTTTACAAATTGGATTTGTTAACTTAAAGCTTATTATTATTTAATTTGATTAAAATGACCAAAAGACCATTTTTCGCTCCCTAAGTCGGTTTTGGCTTGTATTTAAAGTGGGAAATTTTTGTTTTCTAATTTCGAGGAAGCCATGGCCGAATCTCATCAAAAAAAGAAAAGCTCCCAAATTTTCTTGAAGAATCAAGAAAAACTTAGAAAGCTTGTTTCTTGTTCTTGAGCAGCTAGAAAAGTTCTAGGGTTTCTTCCTTATTTATATTTTGGGGCTTTTTGATTTGGAGGATGGATTTGGAGGCTAAATACATGAGAAGTTAAATTGAATGATATTAGTGTAATATTAGTTCAGTTTTAATATTTGATGACTTGTTGCCATTCTAGAGTGTTATGACCACTCTTGTAACTCCTAGAATTGTTCTTGAGTTCTTCATTTTTGGTGACTTTGGTTGGTGTAAGTATTAATATGATTAATGTTGAGAAATTTGGATTTAAATCATGAAAAATGATATTTTTGGTTACCAAATCAGATATGGAATTTCTGTTATTTTTTTGATGAAAAGTATGTTGTATAAATGTATTGGATGTGTTTTGGGCATTGGAACAATTGCCATAAATTATTTCGGAGTTGAAATATACGAAAACAGTGAAAAATGGCGTTACCGGGAGAGTTTTAGGCCTTACCGGGTGTCTGCTGTCCAGACAGTGAATTGGTCATTGTTTGGGTAGCCCATGAACTGCCCAAGCACTATTAGAGCTGACCTGGGTAGCCCCGATATGTGTTGGTTGGTCGGTTCGGACTAAAACGCGTTTTATGCCATTTTGCGGAAAACTATTTTCGTAAACGTTTCGTAGTGTTTCTAACTTATTTATGTCGTTATTTGATATGGAATAAATATATTTAGGTGAAATATGAATGAATTATTCATATTGGATATTGAATAATTTATTCGGTAACTTTAAAAGTTTTAAAGTTACGATTTCGCCCAAACCGTGCGCTTCCGCTGCTCCCGCGCTAAAACCCCAACAACCTTTGTCCTTAAGAACTTATTAGCCTCACATCGGTGCTCTATGGATTACTTGTGGCTAAAATTCTCCCAGGATAACTTCGTTGCTTCTTGTTGAAGGGACACTGATTTCTCCAAGAACTTGAACTTGAAAATGATGGAAACTCTCTAGATTTTAGACTCTTTAGAATAAAAGTTTTTTGGATCATGAAAAAATGAACCAAGTACTCCTTTTTATAGGCATGAAGGGTTGCCTTTGAAAATATACCATTTTATCAATGAAGGCAATTTTTTAAGGGTTATAACTCTCCATGGGGTCTTTTCAACCTAAAGGTTATGTTCTTTCCCATTAAAGAACATGTCATTTCCTTTAAATCCAAATATTTAGTCTTTTCACTTAAGGATTATATCATTTCATTTCCTATATATATATATATATATATATTTATATGTAGACACACACACTTTATTTAGAAAAATTTTCTTATTATGAAAATAGAAAGGTCTTAATTTGTGATCATTTTGCCAAATTATATGGGTTTAAATATCATTTTCTCTTTAATTACATTATTATTTACTCATATCTAATCATAAGTTTGTTGAAACATCATAAATGAGTAAATATTTTAAAAATATTTGAGAAAAATATAAAAAATCAATTTTAGTCTAAGGTTCTGACCCTATGCGGAATAATACATAATAATTTAAGATAGGTTCTAATTATTATTAATATGGATTACCGACATGCACCATAAACGAAAGAGAAAATAAAATCAACACCAGTAATTTTGTTAACGAAGTGGAAAACTCGTGCGAGTAAAAAACTACTCCGGGAATCTAGGCTACCAACCAAAATCCAGTATAACGAGAAAACTTACAGTGATGGTATAAGACTTATGACAGCAACTCCACCGAATCTAATACCTCTATACTGTAATAACCCGAAGAACTCCTCAAGCCCGCACCAAGCGGCATTTTTCAGAACCTCTAAAGTCTCTAAGCGAATCAGCCTTGAGAACTCGCAACGCCAGAACTCCGACTACCAATCTTACTCATTAAGAACTCTGAAGTCTTAGGAAATTGGGTTATGGTTGTATTTCTGTGTTGATGGTCAATCAATGATCAATATCACCAAGATAAAAAAAAACAAGGCAATCAAGAAATTTTTAAGGTGAAAATCAAGAAGATTGAAAACTAACAATGTTGAGGCTCGGAATAATGATTTTCCAACACAGGTAAGGTGGCTTTATGTTTGTTTATATATGTAGGGTAAATGAAGGCTTTTTCTTATGTAAAACTAGCTCAAACAACATCTAAAATAACACAGTCCCGTAATCTCGTTCCAACATTCATCAAACACAAGCCAAACACGTGCAGTTCCGCAAACTCGTTCAAACGCAGATTCGAACACACCTCGAACGCAAACACACTGGAAGGCCTCGTTTGCATGGGAAGATGAACGCATTATGCTCGGGAAACTACTGTCAAGTTTCGTCAAACCCAATCATGAATGTGACATAAACGTCACTAGTTCGAATGCAAACATGAACGCAACACTAACGCATATCTGCTATTTTCATGCACAGTCTGCCAATACCAGTCCAATTACTTCGGGACCTTCAAGAATCATTACAACTCAATTGAACTTATTTTGTTGCGGACATTGCCAATAAAAATAGAACTAACAATTTTATTATTCGGTATTCCGTGATAAAACTACTACCAAATACAAAGACTATGGTAAAAGATTCAAAAATGAAATAGTCAACTGCCAACCGTCAAGATAATGACTTATTACAATACGACGCAATCTAATACCTCACCAAATAGTCTTGAAATCAATGCCACCATAACCAATAATAAAGAGTAGATAAAACGATGAAAAATAATCTCATGCATTTAAAAATAAATATTGTAATCGCCCTTAATATTACTTCCCCTTAAAAGGAGATATCATATCAAAATGGGTCAAAAATGGAGATATTCTACTTTACTCCTCATTTTTGTCATGAAATAATAGTAGGTAATCAAACATTATACAAGAGTACTAAAAGTAGACACCCAGGCTACTTATAAACCTATTATAAATCGAGCTTACTCCTTCTTACTAACAGGACAACAAAGTTAGTAAAATAACACACACGAAGTAAAAACTCATAAACATGCAAAAAAAAAAAACAGTATGCGATGACATGAAGTACACACAATGAGTTAAAAAAATATCAAAAAATTGACTCAAAACAACACTTCAAATAAGTACAATGATATCCAGTCAGTACTCAGTTATTTATAACATGAAATAATAAGTACCACTTTTGGTCATGCTAAATAAAAAAATGCATGCATATGACGTAATCACCAAAACATAGCAAAAACTTGCGTGAAAAAATGAGTGTGCCACGAGTCAATGCTTAAGACCTTATTTTATGAGCGGGACACAACCAAATAAATCTCATCTCATGACACACCAAGTCCACAAAATAAGTTTTCAAACCCAGCACCACTAGGACTTAAAAATAAGCAATATTGGTTGCATGCTGTAATATTCTCCCCTAAATATGAGCTCTTAAATAAAATCTTTCGAGTGAAGGGTTTTTGCCCTTATCTTTTGAATTTGGCCCATTGGCTCTTTTGCACTAGAGACTCATTTAATTTTTTTTTATTGTAGGGGATAACATAAGGTCATCTAGTCAAAGGTCACATTATTTAGTGATCTAAGTATGACAGAGATTAGACTGCCAGTCCAAAGACTCATACACATGACCAAGCCTCAAGACATAGAAACGTATATGTGAGATGCAAGGATAGGATATACTAAGGGTTTCTATCACACACATTTATGCACATAGAGCATCGAGAAAAATAAAAGTATATTACACATGCACAACCATATATCCTACATACAAGAACCACATGCACATGCTTTTGCATGCTCTTTCAAGCCATAATATTTTTTTTTTGTCTTTTTTACTTTATATATTTTTTCTTATATTTTTCTTTTAACATAAAAATAAGAAAAGACACGACATGACTTGTCATTATCCAATGGTACATGGAGTTGTATTCCCAAGTGCTGATCATAATACCGTCCATTCAGAATCATCTATGAAATTTATGTCTGGGTTCCATCCTATATACCAAGAGACATATAACAAAAATAAAACGAAAACACCTATATACAGTGAAAATAACAAAACATGCAGTCGTGCAAAAATATAAAACACACGCACACACATATGCATTGGGAAAATACGAATGCAACATTTATGGTGAGACACACTGAAGTGCAATCTCATCATGCTTTTTAGGATCAAGGCATTCAGAAGTTGATGAGAAGTCATTCCGCTTCCTCACCTAACCTTTCTTAGGAGTCTCCTTCACTTTAAACCTCCTAGTTAGCAGTGCATGTTTCTCACTAATGAGTTGAGTCTGTTTAGATAGTACAGAAACATGAATAGCTAGATTTGAATAATCAAACCTAGTTGAAACACTTTTAGGACTTTTCTTTTATTTGTACAACGTGAAACACTTAGGTCTCATATGTTCTGCCTTGCCATAGTGATGGCAAACATGCATAAACCTCAGATGAGAGCGAGGTTTACCCACCACACCTCTAAATCGAGGTTGGATCACAGACCGAGGATAAACATGAGGGATCACATGATGCTTATCAATGAGTTTTTTTCCTAAGTCAGAGGAAGAAGTCAGTTTAACATGTCTAGGCTTGGACTGAGCTGTTAATAATATAGTTTTAGAACGCCTTGTCACAACTCGACTTAACAAAGCCTAATCATTTCTTCTCACAATGAGGCATACCAATCCCCAACATGTGGTCTAGTTTTTTAGTCCCACTAAAAAATACAGACAACCTATGTTCTAGCATTCTTAAGTTCTGCTTCTAAGAATTTGACTCTATCAACTAGTCATTTATTCCTCTCTTCAAGGTCATCAATAACTAAAAGGATTTTGTCAAGCTTGGCTTGAACTCCATTCTTTTCTAATTCCACTTCTTTCACCCTCTTACTGACCTCAATATATGCCTTCTTTATAACTAAGCCTCATTGAACAGTTCTGTATAAGCCACCTGAAGATCATCCTCATCTACAGAATCATCGTGAGATAACTCCGAACAGACATCCATGTCACTAACATTTGTCTCTCTCTCACCTACCACACTTGAAAAAAATACAATGTAATTGCTTTTCTCCTTTGGAGACTCATCAGAAGTATAGCCATATTCTAAATAACTATGTGAGACTATTATGCTATCTTTGTCTTCTCTAGACTTCCTCATACTAGAACTCTCTATAGGTTTGTCATTCATATCCTATCAGTGTTACGACCACTCTTCCTTAACCTAAGAAATTTTTTAAATTTTTTTACAAACATGGCTATATCAGCATCTGTGAGAGTATCATCCTTATCATCACTGGATGAATCATGGGTAACTTTCTTTGCGATTTTCTTCACTATATTCTTAAGATTTCTATATTCAGAAAGTTTTCTCTCATAAACTTGAAGGTTTCCTATAAAGTCCTTTAATTTTAGATTATTTAAGCCTTTTCTTTCCTCAATGGCAGTGATCTTTGGTAAAAATCTTTCAGGTAGAGATCCAAGGATTTTCCTAACTATATTATTCGTAGGAATAGTCTCACATAGGTTAAATCTAGAGTTAACGATATCGTTAATCTCAGCATAAAAGTCATCAAATGTTTCATCATCTTTCATCCCAGTGACTTCAAACCTAGTAGCAAGCTTTTGGAATTCAGTATTCTTAATTGACAATGTGTCCTCATGCACAGTCTGAAGGATGTCTCATGCATCAATGGGCATTATTGGTTATCCTACACATTGATATTTTCCTAAACTCAATAGAGCAAACAACAACATGAATGGCCTTAATATCATTATCGTTCCTATTGCTCGCTTCAAACTCCTCTCTTGTCCATGTCAGTTTATCCTTAGGGGAAGAGACCGCATCAACCATAACCAAGGGAGATTTCCACCCGTACTGACATCCAAAACCTTTCACCTAAGGACATAAGGAACGTTTTCATGAAAACCTTCCAATGTAAGTACTCAGACTCATCAAAGAACGTGGGGCAATTTAAGGGTTGACTTCTCTCAATAGCTAAACAGGTCAAGGATAGAGGTCAGGCTCTGATACCAATTGAATAATTGATTTTACCTTAAGGTTGTGACCCTATGCAGAATAATACACAATAATTTAAGATAGGTCCTAATTATTGTTACTATGGATTACCAATATGTACCCTTATGTCTAACAAATATAAATCAAAGTAAATAAACAAAAGCAAAAAATAAAATAAACACCAGTAATTTCGTTAACGAAATAGAAAACTCGTGTGAGTAAAAAATCACTCTGGGTATCTAGGCTATCAGCCAAAATCCACTAAAATGAGAAAAATTACAATAATGGCATAAAATCCATGACAAAAACTCCACCGACTCTAATACCTCTAGACTGTAAAAACCTGAAAAACTCATTGGGCTCGCACTAAGAGGCCTTTTTCAGAACCTCTAAAGTCTCTAAGTGGATCAGCCCTGTGAACTTGCAACGCTGGAACTCCGACTACCAATCTTCCTCCTTAACAACTTTGAAGGCTTAGTAAATTAGATTAGGATTGTGTTTCTGTGTTGATAGTCAATCAAGGATCAATATCACGAAGACAAAGAAGACAAGGTAATAAGGAAAGTCTTAAAGATGAAAATCAAGAAAGTTGAAGACTAACAATATTGAGGCTCAGAATAATGTGTTTCCAACACCGGTAAGGTAACTCTATGTTTGTTTATATAGGCAGGGTAAATGAATATTTTTCCTTGTGCAAAACTGGATAAAAAAAGTGTCCAAAATAACTCAGTCTCGTAATCTCGTTCGAACGCTCATCAAACACAAGACGAATGCGCACAGTTCCACAAATTAGTTCGAACGCACCTCGAATGCAAATACATTGGAAGGTTTCTTTCGTACGGGAAGATGAACACACTATGCACAGGAATCTACTTTTAAGTTTTGTTCGAATCCAACCACGAACGCCACTCGTTTGTATGAAAACCTGAATGCAACACTAACGCATATCTGTTATCTTCATGCACAATTTTACAATACTAGTCCAATTACTCCGAGATCTTCAAGACTCATTATAACTCAATTGGACTTATTTTATTACGAACATTGCCAACAAAAATGGAACTAACATAATCAAAATTAAGATGGAAATGATCATATGAGTCTTAGATAAACTAAATCACTATCTCAAAATATTGTACTTGATAATCTACTTATCAAATTTTTGGAAAAAAAATTATCATCCATACAACGCATATGGAAAACTCGAACCTTCGACAATCTGAGTCCTAGACAAATAAAATCTCTAGATCAGAATATTGTAGTCCGGATATGGATAATCTACTACCAATTATTGAGAAGAAAAACAATATCCATACTATGCATATGAGAAGGCTCGAACCCGAATGATAAAGAGGAGATGTCTACCGTTCAACCAAGGAGTGCTTGCAATATGTTAGATAATGAAAAAAAGTCTTGAATTCACTTTATATTATATTTACAATGGTATTGATCTTTATATATGTTACATATCAAACTAGCATATGAAAGAATTAATATTAATAAGAAAATATAATAATATCACTAATACTACGGATTCTATGAATCATATCTCGGAGATTGATTTCATAATAAAGATATATTATTTCCTTAACATTATTTCTATAATAAAGAGATAGTATTTCCTTAACACCCCCTCAAACTCAAGCAGGTGACAAATGAACAAATTTGAGGTTGCATCTTAAAATCAAAGGTCTGAGTCTTGAAACTTAGAGATATTGATGAGATTTAACCTACGAAGCTCGAAGGGAGAGTCGAAGCCCAAGAGGAGGTCGAAACCCGATAGGGAATCGAAGTCCGAGAGGAAACGAAATCCTGAAAGGGAGCGAAATCCCGAGAGATAGCTGAAGCTCGAGAGGGATAGAAATCCGAGGGCCGAAGTCAGAGGGGGAGCGAAATAGGCCAATCATATCTTGGAGATTGATTCCATAATAAAGAGATATTATTTCCTCAACATTGTTTATATAATAAAGAGATAGTATTTCCTTAACACAATCCGACATGATAATTTATTTTTAATAAGTTTAAGGAATGTATAAGTCTTTTCTTTATATTATGTTATATTATATTAATTCATTACAAAGAAGAAGAGAATTAGAATGCCTTTATCGCATTCTATTAGCTTTCTCTTGACGGATCACATTTGACTAGGCCTCAAAGGGGATGCGAATAGAGGCATAGGCTGATAGAACCATACCTAAAGGTTATGAGAACTATGCCCGTAGAGTAATAGAACTAGGTCCGAAAAATAATAGTTACATAAATTATTTATTAACTCACTTTACCTTGACGAATCAAACCCATATTTACTATATAAAGTATGAGTATCTTGATAAAGTGAACTACAATTTAACATGGTAGTTGTTGATGGTGTTTTTCAGCTCCCAAGAAGTCAGAATCCCTATGAAGGGTAGAATAGGGATTGCAGTTAACAGATAAAAGCTCGAGCCCGAGGTACACGTTGTGACATCGAGGTGGTCATGTTCGAGGAGGTCGGATCCGATAGCATTAGGACATTTGTGAAAACTTACCCGATGTGGTTAGGTCAGCCTCGGTATTAGACTCTCAGGACAGCCTCGGCATCAGACTCTCGGGACAACCTCTGAAGTCAGAACCGACTCAGTAGATCAGACCTGGTCAAGGAAATCAGACCAAGCACCTAGAGTCTCGGTACGCTGACTCGATCTGTTTGTGGACACAATGAAAGATGTTACATGTCTCAGCACACCGACCCGATTACCTAGGTCGGGGATGCTGAACCTTCTGCACATGTATGGATGACGTAAGCCCTACATGAAACATAGAGGCACCAGACGGTTGGATGGGCGTAATGTCCGAGTAATGAGAAGTAACATCTGAGTAATGGGCAATAACGTACGAGTAATAAGCAGTAACGTATGAGTAATGAGCAGTAACGTCCGAGTAATGGGTAATAATGACAAGGAAACGTGAATATCGTCATAAGCTGTTGTAACAGTAGAATTTGTCCTAGTATATAAAGGGGTTGAGAATTCATTGTAAAATGGTTCTCTCTCATTTGGGTTGTCTAATTTGTTTCTTCACTTATAAAAGAAAGCAAAATGCTTAAGTATAAGTGAGAGCTAGTAAGAAATTGGCTAGCCGAGCCAGAGTTAGAGAGAGGTCGGTCCGACCCGAGGTGGAAATAAAAAACATCATTTCTTTTGTACCTGTGGACGTAGGTTGGGACCATCCCGCTGAACCACGTTAAATTCTCTGTTTTGTCTGTGTGTTTTCCATCTTTTGCTAAGTTTGTATTTGGTCCCCAAACCAAACAAATTCACAATTGAGAGAGATTTGTTCAAGGAGTGGTTTTTCCCGAATTATCCCTGAAACGAAAATCAGCCGTCAACAGTAATTAAGTACACTTTTAATGGGTTAATAATACAATATTATTTTAAGAAAAAGTCGATCAATAATATCATTATATATATAACTAAACATAAACTATATGTGTAGTTTAATGTTTAATTTATCCATATGGTTATTATACTGAAAATAAAATTTACCAAAACGCATACGCCTGTATTTTAACAACTATGTTTATCAAATAACATTTTTTGGTATATAGGATTTGGTCGAGTTGAGGCACATTTTAATTTTAATATAATTCGATAAATTTAAAATAATAATATTTAGACATTCAAACTAGAGGTAATATGAAATATTTTAAAATCAGATAAGATATTTTTATAATAAGAACATTGAGTCGAGGCATTTTCATAAATTTAATGAGCACACTTTATTTATTTTTTTATTTTTTTACAAAAATAATTTCTTAAAAATAAAAAAATCAGCTGGTTCTGATGCCCCAGCTGACCCTATCGTGGCCCCGCCACTGTTAGTGCATCTAATTATTTCCTCAACACAACATAAGCATATTATTTTATAAACCATAATAATTCCAAATTGACCCTTATTAGATGCTTTTCCTCTTTTATCTTTATTTTTGAACCTTATTCAACACTTAAGAAACCTTGCAAAATATTGGTCCCCTCATAAAACTAGTAGTGTTTTACACACTCTTTTGGCTCATGGTTGATTCCTCTTTCCTCTTCTCTGCAAGAGAGAAGGAGAAAGGGTCCCCTACAAGCCACAGTCCCAACCTAGAAGTTATTAATGCTCTTACAATATATATATATATATATATATATATAGAAATACTCACTAACTTGTCTGCAAAATGCATGGTGTCCTAGTCTTGGCGTGACAATATTCAATTTTCAGTCACTTGGGACCACGCTCATTTATAATCTTTTGTATATTTTGTTCTTATTTAGTCATTTATAAAATTTTGCTTTTCAGTTCTCTATTTTGTATTTTAGCATCTAAGGATGGTAAAATTCCTGCACACGCAGGAGTCTACGCTGTTAAGGGCGGATAAAGTGATAATTTTATATACCCTTTAATTGAAGAGGTTATTGGTATTGCCGTCTCTGTTCAAATAGAGATAAAATCACATATGAACGTGCCCGATAGGTTAGGTTTGGGTGCATGTAAAATTATCGTGCTCGTTAATTGAATAGGCCGGGTATAGATATTGGCATCTCTCTACCATACTCGGCCCTTATCCCTACTGTATTCCATTCAAATTGATAATTACCCTTCAATCCTCTCACCTCATCCATCTATTTATACGCCCCTTTATCCTTTCTTCCCTTTATTATCTTTAGCTTTGTGTGCCCTAGCAGATAGCCTACCCAAGAGTTCACATTATCTTACCGTGCACCACTATCAGATGAAGCTGCCAGCATGATCTTAACCTTCCTCCTTTGTTTGAGGAATGATCAGATCATGTGGCAGTTCCACCCGTTGGTTGGTTGCATGAACAAACCCTAAATTTTCCATTTCTATGCTTACATGGCTACTTGGGTAAGTGATCTTCTTTTATATGATTTTGGCTCATATGGGTTTCTGTGATTAGGTTTTATATGTATATATTTGTACTTTTTTTTTTGTTTTTGTTGTAATGTTTATAGATTCTTGTGTTTTAATCTTTTGTTGTATGAAACTTGAGTACTAGGTTTATGTTAGGGTTTCGACTTTTGAGTAATAGGGTTTGTGTCTCGGTGCACATCGATTGGTTCAAAAATCTCTCTCACTTCTGCTTTGGTGATTGAGCTTTTTAAATTCCTTAACCTAACTTGCTGTATACTGTACAGTTTTCTGTTGGTCTTAAGTTTTTATTCGGGGATGAATCTCTTACATTTATGTCTGTTTTTAAGAGTTTTTATGTCTTATTTTTCTTCTTTGCTGTTGATTAGGGACAAAACCCTAGATTTTTTTTTTTATTCTTGCTAGGGTTTTAAATTTTCATTTTAAATAATTCATTAACAAGGGCGTAATCTTGAACTTCTTCACACAGTTTACCTCTTAAAGCATAAGGTTCACACAGTATGTCTTGAGGAACATTCCTTCTCTTGGGATTAACCCCTATCAAACAAGGTGGTTTAATGCTAATTCATCATGATATCTCATAAATTTGTGTTTGTTGGTCAGTGTGTGTGAGAGAGCTGGGGATTATACTTCAAAAAGTAAAATGAATTTGCAGGCTGGGGCAGAAAAAACTTGGATAGATGTGTCTATAACAAAAATTCAATAAAAAAAATTCTACTTTAAGAATGATATAGAGAAGATATATATAGCACAAATTATTAGTTGAAGTTAGAATATAACTATTTATATATATATATATCTTAGCAATTTAATAAAATATTAGCTGGTTGAGCAATATTTTTTAACTTCTCTTATAAATTTTACAGGTAATATATATATACTAAATCAAAATTTTTATTTTTATTTTTTGCAGGGGCCATGGACCAGTTTGTATTTGCAGGCATCATCATAATTGTAGATGTGGTCAAAAAGTAGATCTCTAAACATTTTTCGTTCTTCTCAAGTAATTAATGCACAAGTTCATCAAAATAGCAACATGGAATGGAGAAGCTGCTCATGATCACAGCAATGGAATAGTGAGTTTGTCCTATCTAAACAATTTCACTCAATACCAAATCTCTTTTCTTTTTGGTTTTAGGTTTCAGCAGTACTGCTATTTTACTTGAGTATAATTATCTGAATTCTGTCCTATTCTATCCGGACAGGCAAATCTCTGAAACTTAGTGCTTGGACAAAGTAGCTTTTTTATTAATGTAGCTCAATTTTCTTTTATAGCCTACACCTTGTTACATTAGTTCAAAATTAAGCAGATTTCAAGTCAACTAATTCTCTCCCCACTCATGTGAGAGCGAACAAGTTCGAAACCTCTTGTTTCCACATAAGATATTTTACCAACTGAACGATAGATTTCATATCTGGTTTCTCTTATCATTTTGAAAAAACGTATGAATTACAACAGCTAGCTAGCTTTCTCACCAAGGAGTTATTTTCTTTCTGCCTTCTCGAAGTGGGAAAGATTCCATGAAGCCATCATTGAACACTAAGTACACAACTAATAATCAAGAAACGTCATCACTTTGATTTTTCCAAGTTTTTTTTTTTTCCAGGGCTTTGATCTGTCACCAATCATATTTTCGAAGGAGGTAGCTAGCTAGGAGGAGGGTTCCTGGATGAGTGCTTGTTACATGACAGTAAGGATGTTCTTGGGAAGAACGATGATGTTAGGTATTGCCATTATCATCATTTTGTTGCATTTGGATCAATGAGTTGAAAGTGAGATGTCAGTAAAAGCAAGTGCAGTCTTTTGTGTGTGTATTTAA
The DNA here is from genome assembly GCA_019454045.1 of Zanthoxylum bungeanum. NCBI lineage: Eukaryota > Viridiplantae > Streptophyta > Magnoliopsida > Sapindales > Rutaceae > Zanthoxylum > Zanthoxylum bungeanum. The sequence goes on along the minus strand of SKCR01008949.1, from coordinate 64,123 downwards.
GAGTAATAGAATCAATTTATTTATTTTTCCCTGGGATTGTAATGTAGTCAGTAAACCCTAAGGGCTAGCACAGTTGGTCCTAGGACGAGCCTCCAAGTCGCACATAAACCGTATCTGAGGTTTGGGTGTGGATTCGAATCCTGGCAGCTGCGTCATTGATTTAACTGTTATACGTTGTGGGTTCAGGGTGTATAGCATTCATCCATTGGGTGGCCTTAGGACTCAGCCCTAGGGTCACCCCTGGGTATTGCGCCTTTTAATTTTTTTATTTTTTTAATGTAGTCAGTTTATCTGCTATAGCTAATTAGTGGTAAAATTAATAATTTTTGAAGTTTAATACAAACTTCATAAACATTTGAGTCGCAAAGAAAAGGCAAGGATATGTGAAATGTTGTTAGTGTTGAATTCAAAGGCCTAATTCTTGAGGGTTACCAAATGTTTATATTTTAATTTTATTTATTCATTTTAGTCGATATCGGATATTTTCCATAACGTTCTCTCTAACGTGCAAGCCATTGTCTTTTTCCTGGTCCGTATCATGTGGGTAGATAGTATGAGTGAACTCTTACATGAGTCTAGATCCGATATCATGTTGAAATCTATACGTCTAGATCAACGCAAAAATTAACTTTAGCGTAGAGGGTTACCCATAAATTCATTATTCTTGGTAGGAAATTAGTCGAATGAATTCAAGAGAAATTATCACAAGTAGCTCTTAATATTCATTGCCATCTTTGAGAATTCTGTCTGTGGAAAAGTATTTTGAGTGCTCTATACATAGAAAGCTTAGAATTCTAGTGGTGGAACAAGAATTTTTATTGGACAAGTGCCAAAATATATGATAATTTTGGAATTTTGTTTGATCATTGTCGAAAAATACAAAAATACAAGAAAATTTTAGAAACATGGGTGACTCTTGCCGTCTCAGGCATAAAGGTGGTTCCGTCAGGACTAACTTATCAAAACCGCCCTGCAAAATTAAAAAGGCCAAACCAGTAAGATGCCAGATTTGTGCTTTTGTTGAAAGAATTAAATGCTTTTATTATGTAGAAGATGTTGGCATAGAAGCTCACATTTCATCTCTGAACATGATTTTGATTTAGGAATGGAATGTTTATCAATAAATGATTCTTCAACTAAGCATTTCTCATGCATTCATCCTGCTTTTCTTCAATTTCCTTCATGTTTTCTTGTTGAAAATGAGTATGAGAATCGCCTGGATGGATTGAGTTCTAGAGGAATCCTTTATCATTTTGGTCAAGATATGGTTAATATACTTGCAGTGTGTCTTGGACAAAGAAAAGGTGAGCCTTTGCTGCTGGATAATGCCAGACTTAGAATCTATCCTAAAATTTAAATGTTGTTTATTAATATTTTTAAGATATTAAAATAGTTCAATTTCTTAAATTTTAGATGAATATTCTTGTGTTTTTTAGACCCGGACTTAAATAAAAGAACACTTAAAATATGATTTGTCTTTTCAAAACTTGACTCATTTGCCACTAGTAAGTTGGAATACATCTGAAATCTTTAATTTATGATTTATTATTATTATTATTAATTGTTAGCAATGTCAACCCTACTTGTTGGTTTATCAGATTTGTAATTTTCAACCTCATTTCAAAAATTATTTAATGTGCTTATGAATATTAGATGAAAAGTAAGGATAACGAAAAAAAATTAAGATTGGCCCTATAAAATAAAATTCTAAGAACCATACATTTTTATATATATTTTTTTAGAATCGTTGGAAACTCTGCCGTTAAACCAGCATTTTCGGGCTTTAAGCGGAGCAGGAAAAACCTCAAATTGTCTCAGACTCTTACAAGAAACGTACTTCCCAGATTCGAACCTAAGAGTGAAATCTTGAACCCTACATATTAATTTTTATTTAATCAAATTTGCTGTATGAATTAAATCCCAAAAAAATTCTGAACTTACGATGCATTTCTATCCCGCCAATAATCCTGATTCCCCCATTACTTCTAACCTGCCTATATCCGAGCCCAGAATAGATGTCCACCTCTAATCAAAATAATCAAGCATGAGCTAAATACATTTTCTCTTAGTTAATTTTCTCTTATATTATGTTACAATTGTCAATCAAGCTATGAGACGAATAACCTTTATTTTAGATTTTTAAAATGCGGACTCGGCTATCTGTAAATTGTTTCAAAACGATAAAATATAAAATATAAAGAGCTCTAATGTTGTGGGAAAAAAAATACATGGGAGTTCATATTTTTTTTCCTAATAATTATAAATTGAGAGTTATTCAAAAATTATATTATTAATCTAAAAACTGTTTTCATGTCGATGTGAAATATTTTTCTTTAACATTTGGGAACGTTTCTCTTCTTTACTAGACCAGAAATCATTTGTCTTCAGTAGATAACAGGGAGAAATTGTCAATTTATGAATGAATTGAAGGCCATTCTTTCAAACCCAGAAATAAGAACCAAAAAAAAAATTGTAGCTTTGTGGAATTGGTAGAAAGTATTGAGCTGACAAAATGAAAGTACTTAAGGGTATAATTTATAATCCTATCTTCTATCTTCTTAGCTAGAACAGGGTTCGCTACTGGACTGGTAGCCTAATAATATTATTGAACGTATTAGTTCGAGTCCCTATAAATTTAAGTCCCATCATTTTAAAAATTATAAATATATGGGTATATTAATCTTTAAAAGTGGGAGTAGATTTACAGAAACATACTCCCGTATATTTTGTACTGCAAGTTTATCTATCTAGATAGAATTAGAGTAATATCAAAAAAGAAGAAGCTAGGACTAGAGTTTTGAGGGAGCTGTGAAAATTGCGAAGGTTAAACCCCCAGGCCCAAGTCACAAATTTTTCTAATCTTATGAATTATCAACAAAGCAGTTGATGATTGTTTTTCGTTTCAAGAGCAGTATAGGAAACTCATCATTTGAACAAATATTCTTCAACTGTGAATTTATTTGGTTAGTGGGAACCGCACAAACTTGCAAAAGACAACCAATCATATAGAATTAGGGTTTAACGTAGTTTAGCGGAAAATGGCTCTAATCTACATCCACGGGAGAAAGGGAGTCACTTTTATTTGACTTGAGGTAAATGCCGACCTGATCACCTAATAGAGGATTTACAAAGGTTTATGGTGAATAACCTAACGGGTCTAAGATGTCGTCGGATACACGACTCACTTTCTCACTCTATCACTTAGTTTTTTTTTTCAAGCTTTGCTCTCAAATTACAAGTGTTGGAAAGCTAACCCTTTCTATTGTGGCTTCTACCCCTTTACATAGGCTCTCAAATCCACTATTACAACTGACCTTGACACCAGCGCAAGTCACTGAATCATCATTACAACCCTTAATCGTTATTTCCACCATCTTCTCAACCAATCGAATAAGCTCATCCCCCTGCTACTGCACCTGCCAATGGCGGCCTCTGACGACCTATGACGTCCTATGGTTGCTGCTGCTTGGTCACCGCACCAGCGTATGGCGGCTGGTAGGGCCTACGACCTCTGTGAACCGTTGCTTTATCTCCTTCATCATTAGCCTTCTAGATGCACCACTTGCCAGGTAGGGAAAACGTTATGTTGTTCCCAAACTGACCGGCCATCATCCCAGCTTCATTCCTCTGGTCGGGTTATCGACACAACTAGTACTCTTTCAAACCAAGACTCTAAAAGTCATCGGGTCATACTCATGCTGATGAAGCTTCATCGGGTCGAGTTATACAAAGTCCAATAGCACCCGAAATCCTCTTTTAATGTGATTGGGTCGGGTACTACCATCTTTTGTTTTGATTTAGAACCCCTCCCTGAAGATAACCTTCACACTATGGTCAGGTTATTCTTCATCATTCCTCTTATCTCTAGGCTCTTGAGCCTTTCCATCTATCTTGTTGGGCAGTTACTACAATACCTTTTAACCTTCCTCGTGCTAATGGCTTTATAAAAAACCATCATCAATATTTTTCCCATAGTTCTCGGTATCAACGAGTTTATGAGTTGATGCATGGAACTTTATACAAGATGGTGGTGCAAATAGGAAAATCATGGTCGGGACGGTCAGACTGATGGACACTAAAAAGTATACATTTAATAAAGAGAAAGTAATCATTTTACACTTATAGTTTCATTAATCCCATTAATTTAGCACATTTATAATGTAATAATTAAATTTATATTTTATATATTTTATTTCTTATGTAGGTGAAATAATACTTTGTATGCATAACTAGAAAAATTGATGTGACATTTGAATTTTGGAGGCCAAAAACTTAAAAGGGCGTGCTAACAATGTACAATTTCAAAAATTCCAGCATTGCACAATTTTCTTATTTTTGGCCATAACTTTTACTCTGATATCGGATTGAGGTGATTTCAGATGAAAGAAGACTCAAATATCTACAACTTTGATGTTTACAAGATTTTCTAGTTTTGAGGTTTTCAAGGTCGAAATGGATGAAAAATCCAACGTGTGCTGTATGTAAAAGTCATTGTCCATTTTCATGTAAAAAAAAATAAAAAAATATTATAATTGGAAAATGTGACCGAAAGGTGGTTATCATTTTTCATTTGCATAAAAAAGAAAGAAAGAAAGAAATAATTTTTGTAAAGGTAGAGGTCTAAGCCCTCTATTATAAATAAAGGTGTTTAACACCTCATTTTCTTCATACTTTCTTTCAATTCTCTGGTAGAATTTGGGAAATAGGAGTGTGTTTTATTTTTTCAAGATTTCTTGTAGTTTCTTTTTCTTTTAATAATAAATTATGTGTGTTTTTATTCAAATCATGATTAGCTAATTTCATTCTGCTGGGGTAAAGGGTGAAACTTTTAATACAAGAATATAAATTAATCTCATTTATATTATAATATAAGAATTGTAATCTAAAGACTAATATTTAATTTAATTCTGAATTAATTATTGACAAACCTTTTATCGCATATATTGCTGGTATTATTATTTGGCATAATCAAGTACATAATTGTACTTGTTATAGATAAATGTTATCATCGTCTTTATGGTTGATTTTATATGTTTTGGCATAATTAATTCCTAAAATAAATTAACTGAGTAATAATGACAATTTATATATTATAAAAAGTGAGATTTCTAAATTTGAAATATTAAAAGAGGATCCCCTAACCCCATTATTTTATTTTGTTGTTGCTGTCCAATTTAAAAATTATCAATCATTTCAAATAATTCATTCTTTTTATTTTCACTCAGATTATTATTTTATTTTACTAAATCTATTCTCTGTGGATTGACCTCGGACTGACTGAGTTATTTTATTACTTCGACACTCTTATACTATGGAGTAAAGAACCACTTTGTGAGTGTGTCAAATTTTTAGCGCCGTTTACGAGGAATATAATTTAGTATATAAAATAATAATTTAACATCCTTGTATTTTTTCTGTACTTTTTTTTTCACTTATTTATTATTTTTTTCTTTTTATAAGTATTGCATTTGTAAATTTTAACATATAGTTTGTGTAAGTTCCATTTTTATTGATAATGTCTGTAACAAAACATGTTCAATTGAGTTGTAATAAATCTTGAAGAACTTAGAGTAATTAGACTGGTACTTGACAAAGTGGAGCAATTTCGTTAGTGCTGTGTTCGTTGAAGTGTTCGAACGTGTGGCGTTAGTGGCACGTTCGCTGTTGGGTTCGAACAAAATATTACAGAGAGAAAACATTCATGGTGCGTTCGAGTAAGCGTTCTAACAAAATATGCCAGAGAGAAAACGTTCATGGTGTGTTTGAGTAAGCGTTCGAACGAACCTTTCCAGAGAGCACGCGTTTATGGCGCGTTTGAGTGGCGTTCGAACGTCCGTGTGGAACTGAGTTATTTTGGACATGTTTTTAACCTAATTTGGTATTAGGAAGCCTCTCCTTTTACTCTACCTATATAAAAAACATATAGCTAACTTTCCCCATGTTGAAAACATATTATCCTGAGCCTAAAAAAATTCTTAGTTTTTTAACCTACTTGTTCTCACCTTGAAGATTTCCTTGTTTTCCTGTCTTCTTTATTTTGGTGAGATCGTTCTTTGATTTACCATCAACACAACCAAACCCAATTTCCTAACCCTTCAGAGTTCTCAAGAAGGAAGATTGGTAGTCGGAGTTCCGGCGTGCTTGCTGAGTTGATCCTCTCAGAGACTTCAAATTTTCTGAAGAAACCGTGGGGTACGGGCTCGAGGAGTTCTTCGAGTTCTTACAGTCTAGAGATACTAGAGTCGGTGGAATTGCCATTATAAGTCTTTTACTATCACTGTAAGTTTTTCTCTATATAATGGATTTGGGCTGGTAGCCGAGATATCCGAAGTGGTTTTTTACTTGCACGAGTTTTCCACTTCATCTCCAAAATAATTGTGTTGATTTTGTGTGATTGATTTATTTACTGTATTATTTTTTATTTGTGTTGAATTATAATTGTTAGACTTAAGGGTATTGTTGAATTTAATTAATCTATAGAAATAATATTTAGGACTTGTCTTAAAATATTGTGATAAATTCCGTATAGAGTCAGAACATTGGATAAATATGAACTTTCAATTTGCATTTAGATTGCATGAAACGCTGGTCTCGATCATCTAGCGGTAGATTAAACAGAGAGTCCACATCACCTTCATCTTCAGTCAAAATGGTCGAGAACCAAAATGAAAACCCACATGCCCAAGATGAAAATCCAGTTGATCAGGTAGAACATGAGTCTCATCATGGCAATCTTAATTATCCTAGGATACTCAGACAATTCATTAATCCCACTAGGACAAGATCACCATCTTGCATTATTTTCCCTCAGATACATCACGTTTCAATTTTAAACTAGTTATCATCCAACTTTTACCAATATTCCACGGTCTAGAATCATAAAATCCTTATTAGCACTTAAGGGAATTCGAATAGATATTTAATACTTGCACAGACCAAAATTGTAGCATGAATATAATTCGACTTAAGTTTTTCTCCTTTTCTTTAAAAGATAAAGCTAAAATTTGGATGCTGAACCTTAGGTCAGGATCTACCAGAACATGGGATGATTGGCAAGAGCAATTTCTGAAAACATTTTTCCCCTCATATGACAAACTCCTTTAAGAGGTGAATCACAACTTTCACATAAGAGTTGAGGGAAACACCTTACCAATATTGGGAGAGATTTAAAGAGATGTTGAATGTTTGTCCACATCAGGGGTTCAAAATATAGAGGTTGGTTCCTACTTCTATGAGGTTTTAACACCACAAAGTAGACAAGTAGTGCAAATGATGTGTAATTGTGAATTTAGGGACAAAAGTCCCGAAGATGCACTAGATTACCTAGAACATATTGCAAATAATGCACAACACTGGGATACAGTTGGCACTTATAAATCATTTGTAAAATCCCAGTCATCAGGTAGAGGGAAGACCATTACCTTTTTGCTAAATATGCATATCTAGCTAAAAAGGTTAAGGCATTAGAAATGAGGAATAATGATTATGTCAAGTCAAATCAAGAAGTCACATGTCATATCTGTAATTCAAATGAACATGTCACATAAGTTTGCCCAACCTTACCATCCCTGCAAGAATGTCTTCATGACCAAGTCAGTTCCATAAATACCTTCAATAGACCAAATCCAAATCTATACTCCCAAACTTACAATTCTGATTGGAGAAACCATCTAAACGTCAATTGAAAGAATGAAAACCAAGCACAACCATCTCAACAACCTCCCATTGTACACTAGAATTTCCAAAATTCTCATAACTATGCACCATATGTCCCACCACCTAGGAAAATCCTTGAGGATACCTTGCATGTATTCATTGAGAAACATGAAGCCATCAATAACTAAAATGTGCAAACATTGATTGATCTGAAAGATACTTTTGCCAAAATCACATCTGCATGGACCATTAATGAGAAAAGTAAGTTTTATGCACAACCACATCCAAACCCCATGAGTAATCAAAACCCGCACGAGGGTAGTTCTGATAGTCAACATAAAGACCAAGTCAAATATGTTATTACTCTTCGCAGTGGTAAACTCATCCAAAAACCCATTCTTGAACCTCATGAAGATTCAACTTCTGAGGGTAGGGAAGGGGTTGATGAATCATTACATATCATTGATAATAATGATTTTTATGTGCACCTTCATTTCCTCAAGCATTGAAAAAAAAAAGAAATTGGACCATTACCCAAAGATATTTGAAATATTCAAACAAGTGAATGTCAATATTCCTTTGTTAGATACCATCAAACAGATACAATCTTATGCCAAATTTCTGAAATATTTGTGCACCATTAGAAAACATCATGTAAGAAATAAAGCTTTTCTAGCTGAATAGGTAAGTTTCATTCTCTCAACTAATAATGCATTAAAATACAAAGACCTTGGTTGTCTAACTATTTCATGTATTATTGGAAATAAAAAAACTGAACATGTTTTGCTTGATCTTAAAGCTAGTTCCAATTTGCTTCTATTTTCGATTTACCAACAACTTAATATTGGCGAGTTAAAACCAATTTCAACTACTCTTTTACTTACTAATAGATCAGTCAAGGTACCGAAAGGAATTGTGGAAGATATGTTATTACAAGTCGATAAATTCATATATCATGCAGATTTTATTATCTTGGAACACAACATGTAGCAGACAATTACAAGCCAATTCATGTAATACTTGGTCATCCATTTTTAGCAACAGCTAATGCCTTAATAAATTACATGAATGGAATCATGAATTTGTCTTTTGGCAATATGATATTAAAGCTTAATGTTTTCAACATGTGCAAACAACCATACGATGAAGACAGTGAAAATGAAAAATTTTGTAGGAATATATTTAGGGGATCTGATCCCATGGAAATTCATACAACTAATTTTCTTGAATCAAGTATGCAATTAGATTTAGATATTCCGAATGATTTTTTACTTGATTCTACATAAGTACTGGAAGACGTTGGAGAGAAGTAAAATTTTGAGGAACTATGAACACTTGAAGACGAGAAAAATAAGGAAGCACCAAAATTGGAATTAAAGACTTTGCCAGAAGGAATAAAGTATGCTTTTATTGAATATGAACAAACTTATCAAGAAAGTAAGTTATTTGTTTTGAAAGAACATAAACAAGGAATTGGATGGACTTTAAAAGATATAAAAGACATTAATAATTTAAAATGTACACACAAAATACATTTAAAAGATAATGTCGGGACACATCGACCACCTAAAAATGTTTAACCATTATATGAAAAATGTGATTAAAACATGAGTCCTTAATTTTCTTAATTCATTCATCTCTTACATACATAGTTTAGAGAAAAGAATCTACGCTCAAAAACAAAGAGCTAAACAATTAGGCGTTTGTTATAAATGTGCACGTTGGACGTGCAACACTCGTGGTCGTTCTTTAGGAATGATGTCTAATAATCGCGAATAAAAATTCAACCCATTAGAGATTACTTAAGTAAGGAGTCATTAGATAATATATCATTGAATCTTGAGACACATCCCAGTGGATTTGATAGACTGGTTCAAAATTTACATACATAATTTCCAAAAGAAAGACAACAATACAATCTCAGGAATCTGACTTTAAAAGACCGTGTTTGTCAATTTATAATAAAATTGGATGGGAAGCATATCCCAGGCCCATAGAGGGCGTTCAAGCCGTTATTGGATGTAAAATCAGAGGAAGATGTGAGCTACAATCACAACTACCAGTACATATCATTTACTATCTTGATTTCCTTTTATTATTTTAATATGTAACCTTTTCTTTTTAGTAGCAGTGTAGTAGATTCAATTGTCAATTCCACACTAATCATGTGATGTCTTTTAGACTCTACTTCTTCTTATTCAGACATTGGGGACAATGTCTCAATTTGGTTATGGGGAGGAGATAGTTAACTATATAGTTTTCATTTTTTATGTTTCATTATTGTGTTTTTCTTTCAAAAAAAATATTTTCGTTTTTGTGTTGTTGTTTTATGTAAAAAAAAAAAGATTTTTATGTTGTTTTTCCTTTGTTGTTATTTTATATGTAAAAAAAAAAAATTGTGTTGATTTTCTTTTATGTTTTTATTCAAAAAAAAGCTACACACAAACCAACAACAAATGTTTGACTAACCAAGTGGAATTGTTGTTCAGAGATGGCTGTATAAGGAGTTTTCGCTCCTGAGATGCATCTTAATGTAATTCGTAACAAGTTATTTTTGTTCATTTCTTTTTGATTCATTTAAATTTATAAATTCTCCATATTATTGATTAAATTTGATCTTTATATTCTCATTTGACAGGTATTATCAACATACACGGTAACATATGATTGTGGGTTGTAAGTGAAAATTTTGTAATATTGAGTTCTCTAGTTTATTGGAGGTATCACCTAAATGTAGTGGAATTTTTTTTTAAAAGACTAATCATGCTTTCACTTAGTAACCGGACATCTTGCCTCAACAAGCAGTAATTGTTCACGTAAAATGGTAGAGCTTGAGTTAGTTTAAAAATGATATTAATAATAATCAAGTTTTTACTTAGTAACCAGACATATTTCCTCATCAAGCAGTGATTGTTTACATAAAGCGATAGGCTTGAGTTTGAAAAAAAATGTGTGCATAAGTTCGATTTCGTAGCCTCTCTAACTTGAGAAAATATGCTTGTCGTGGTGTTTTAACACTTTGTGTCCTAAGGCCAAATGGTCTGGGAGTCACTGGCCCAAAGATCGTTACATAGGTTGAAGAGAAAGTTCAATGAAATTGGACACTTCTTCTTTTTAACATCTGAGATCCGAGCAATTAAGTCTGTAAGGGTGTCTTAACACTTAGTGTCCTAAAGCCAACTGGTTTGGGAGTCATTGGCCCAAAGTTCGTTACAAGGATTGAAGATGTATTATAATTTTTTTTTAAAAGAAAAAAATCTATTTTTGTATTTATAATAAAACTCCGATTGCCAAAAAGGTGTGAACTCTAATATAATTTTAGGACAAAAATATTACTCTATTTTCAACAATACCTGTAAATATTGTGGGCACAATGAATTGATTAATACTTTGTTTTGTGTTTGTATTGGAAGAATGATAAAAAGTACATGAGAATTTACTTATTTAAAAAGAAAGAAAACAATTATCAACTTGGATAAGAATTTTTCTTTTAAGTTCTCGCTTAAATTACCAGGGACTAATAATAAGCTGGTCGGGGGTGTGATAGACACTAAAAAGTGTAAATTTAATAAAGAGAAAGTAATCATTTTACACTTATAGTTTCATTAATCCCCTTAATTTAGCACATTTGTAAAATAATAATTAAATTTATGTTTTATATATTTTTATTGTGATTTTTATTTCTAATGTAGGTGAAATAATACTTTGGATGCATAACTAGAAAAATGGACATGACATTTGGATTTTGGAGGCCAAAAACTTAAAAGGGCGTTCTAACAGTGTACAATTTCGGAAATTTTAACCCTACATAATTTTCGGATTTTGGCCATAAAGTTTTACTCTGATATCAGATTGAGGTGATTCCAGTTCGAGATGAAAGAAAACTCAAATATATACAACTTTGATGTTTAAAAGAGTTTATATATGAGGTTTTGAAGGTCGAAATTGATAAATAATCCAATGTGTGCTGCATGTAAAAGTCATTGTCCAATTGCATATGAAAAAAATATAATTATAATTGGAAAATGACAACCCATCGAAAGGTGGTTATCATTTTCCATTTGCATGCAAAAGTCATACAACTTTTGAAAAGTTGTATGACTTTAAAAAAATAATAAAAAAAAAAAAGAAGTTTTGTAAAGGTAGAGATTTGCGCCCTCTACTATAAATAGAGGTGTTCAACACCTCATTTTCTTCATAATTTCTTTCAATTCTCTGGTAGAATTTAGGAGAAAATGTCTTGTGTGCTTTATTTTTTTAAGCTTTCTTATAAATTTTTTCCAGTAATAAAATTATGTGTGTTTTGATTCAAATCACGAGTAGCTAATTTCATCATGTTGGGGTAAAGGGTGATTCTTTTAATACGAGAATATAAATCAATCTCACGTATATTATAATATAAGAATTGTAATCTAAATACTAATATTTAATTTATTTCTGGATTAATTATTGATAAATTTTGTTACTGGCTATACGGTTTGTTTTATTTATTTGGCATAATTGAGTACCTAACTGGACTTGTTATAGAAAAATATTATTACCACCTTTATGGTTGGTTTTATATATTTTGACATTATTAATTCCTGAAATAAATTAACTAGGTAATAATGATAATTTATTTATTATAAAAAAGTGAGATTTATACCCCGCGCAGCGGAAATGGGTCTAACCCGTGGATATCAAACATTAGTGTAATTTTAAAATAGTTAATGAAATATTATATTTCATTACGACTGTATAGGAAAAAATCAGGACTAAATCAAAGTCCGAAAACTCAAAATTGAAAAAACAAATTCAGTGCGCGTAGAGCGTATGTGCGTGCTACAGTGCGCGGGTGGACTGTGTGCCCATTCCAATTTTTTTTTTTTGGTTTTTTCAATAGGATTTCCTTCCGCTCTCTTTCTAGAGAGCTGAATGAATTATGGTCTCTTACCATAATTTCTTCCGATCATCCCTAAACACTTCAAAAACACCAAAAATTAATTTTTAACATCAAAATCAAAATCAACACATGTTATACAACAAGAAAAAGTTTTTCAAAATATCAAATATTTTTACAAAAACATAAATTTATTCTAAATACGCACAAATGCTAAATTTTGAATCCAAAATACAAATCAAATTAGAATCCCAAAAAGAAATGTCTCATAACAATTCTAGTTCACCTAAAGGTTGTCAAATGATTCTAGAATGGTAGCCATAGCTCTAAACTTTAATATAGAGTTCCAAACTCTTATTCATTGTTCCATGTCCAACATGAACATCTTTGATCTAATTAACAAACATATTGTGTTTATACTTCTAAAGAATCCTAACACAATTTATTAGCCTTATTTCAACATTAAGTTATGTAATCATGCATCCAATACATAAAAGAACATAACTTAAGAGAAGTTCAAACTTACCTAGCAAGCTTGATGCAAAGATCCAATATTCTTCTCTTTGTTGAAATGGTTGGAGAACTTCTAAGGTTTGCAAGATTCACTTCAAGATCCAATCTTGATTACAATGCTAGCAACCTTCACTTCAAGATCCAATCTTCATTTCTCCTAAATGAAATGTTGTAGAGACCTCACAAGCTTCTCTAAACACTTCTCTAATTTAGGCTAATTTCTTAAAGAAATGCTTCTAATTAGCTTTCTCAAGCTTTTGCTTTTCTTAATTAAAACCTTCCTAAAGCTTGCTATTTATAGCAAAACTTATGTATTTTTTAATTAATAAAAATTGTAATCAACTTTTATGTGGGATTAATCTAATTTGTCCAAATATGTATAATTAGGTGTAACTAATCTCCATTATCTACCACTTTGATTTAATCCAATTAAATCAAGACAAGGATTAGGAAATGGATTAGTTAAATGTTTGCCAGTTTGATTTAATCCAATTAAATCAAGCCAAAACCACTTATTATTACATACTTACAATTACCATAATATCCTCAAATTGTAGAGATAATTATGATTTTACAATTAAGCCATTGTGTAATTATTGAATTAATCCAATTAGGTCAAAGTAATAATCAATGTTATCTAATAACACTTTATTATCTTAGTTGATAATTATAATATCAAATTATATCTTTTATCAAAATTAATCGGCTACCCAAGTGCTCAATGAGTACACTTCATATTGGGACTCTCTAAGTTCAGACACGTTCGTCAAATAAGCCTAGATAATATGTACGTAATTGGGCCACCTCCGAGTTCGCGAAGAACACGAACGATCTTTCCTAACGATACAATGTTATCCTATAGTCAAAGGATTACATATGCTCCTCGACTCGAGGAGATTCATATTGACGGTGGTGTGTACTTCCAACTATTAGGAATCACCTGTGAGTCAATTGTTTATTCGAGTTTCCAAAACTCCTGGTACATCGGGTTAAACCATTGGAACTCTAATTCCAATATACGACATGTGCTAGTCTTCTAGATTATAGGAAATCGACCGTATTCTAAAACCAACAACCATGAATATTTACTTTAAGAATAGTTTATAATAGTAATATGTATCCCAATGTCGGACCATCTATTATCCATTATTACTACAAGACTATTCTAAGGTCGATGTCATTTTTAGCATATCTATACACCAATCTAATACGCATAATGAAAATACCATTAATAAGCTATGAAATAAAAATGTAGTTGTTTTAATAAATAATAAAATGTATAATACATTATTCGGATTAGCGCTCCAAGCACCAACTCCAACATGTTACGTTTATGATTGTCTATGAAATTTACTTTCACGTTATTATTAGGCTACTTATAGCTCCCCAGGTTTAGTTTACTCGAAGAAGAAAATAAGAGCAAAAAACCTTAAGAATTAGAGTAGGCCCCACTAATAGAAAAATAGGACCATTAACTCTGACTAACCTTACGCCTCAGGTCGTTCTTTTAGAAAAAAATATCAGAATCAGAAGCCTTGTGCCCTTCTTCCAATCGAGACCATCCCTACCGTGGAGCTTTCTTCCAGTCCCCTCTACTCATGTTAACCAAAATGTTGGGCCCGATGATACCGACCTTGACACCATTCCAATCCTTTTTGAAGTAGAAGATCAGTCATTCACTAAGAGACAACCCCGCCCTAACCTAATATGCCCCATTCAAGCCTTGAAGGCTTGGACATGGAATGAAACTCATCTATCACTCAGGCCGAGCTAGTCCATCTTAGAAAGAGATTCAATATTCCCGAGGACATATATTTAGAGTTTCCCAATACAAACAACATATTTACATCCCAAACATCTTTAGGACAATAGATAAAAACCCGACCCATTAAAATTTCTTTACATAGAAATTTTTAGAATATAACTTACTAACTTATCCATCATCCTTGTAGCTTGTTGGGGGGACCCGTTTAAGTTGCATCACCAAACGAGGGTGAGGATACAGAAGGCCAGCCAATATACAGGTCATTACTTAGACCTAGTCCACAGCTTCTTCTTAACTGGGGCGAGTCTTATACCGGGCACCCCTCCTCTAGTTGGTAGAAAGACTGGTAGTCATTAATCTCATTTTTGCTTTACTTACTGCTTTTTTTTTTGTTTTCTATTACTTTTTTGCCTGAGCCGATCTTGTTTTGTTGTAAATTAACTTGTATTTTCTGTCTTGTTTAATAATGACAAAAAAAGAATCAACCTATTCTACTTGGATGGCAGAGCCTGGATGAACCAACCCCTAGGCAAACAAAAAGATCATGCGGGAAGGCCCTAACGGCCCCAGCTCGACAAGAACTGCCTCTGCTGACACCCTGGTGGTCAAAGACCTCCCGGAAAACCTTAGGTCAATAATGGGCCACTTTATCTCGGCCATCAATCATATGGCCAAAACGATGACTTTTGAGGATGTTGTTTCCTTCGAAAACATCTCACTGGGGCAAGTTATTACAAAAGTTGCCACCTTCATTCAGAATGTAAAAAATAATCCACATGACCTTTTCATTTGTCAACATATATCTTGTTTTGTGTATTAACCCGGTTTAATTGTCTTAGCCTCAAACTTAGATGTGATGATCAATAAAATGGCAGGGGGTCAGGCCCAAAGGTTGCAAAACGAGCTGACTCAAAAGAACAGTAATTCAATAAGGAGCTGGCCGTTGTGAACACTGACATCGAGTCAGTCCACTGGGCTAACAACATTACCAAGAAAGAGTTGGATGATGCCAAAACTTCTACTGCCACCCGATCACATAAACTTAAAAATTAGCTAGCCATGACAACTCTTTCTGAGGATGAGCTAAACATGGCAAAGACCGAGGCTAATATGAGTCCTATGAGCGTATTGAAGTGGCACAGATTGATGCCCTCATGGAAGGTTTGGAGAGGTCGGTTGACCTTATTGTTGATAGATTCCCTTAGTTAGAGCTGATTGATCTCCATCGAATCCTCAAGATTTCAAAGAGGGAACTGCCATTCAAAGAGGCTCATGATGAGGAAATTTTTAAAGGGGTGGCCTAATGGCACTAGACCTAGCTCCCCTAACTGTTATGCCTTGTCCCTCTGAGCACATCCCTCTGCAGGCTCTGGCAAATGACTATTCTGCTTCGGCCTCTATATCAGCTTTTGCTGCTCCTACTCCTTCTCCTACTTCTACTATAACTCTTGCTTCTGCTTCGACTCTTGCTACTATTTTAACTAATGCTCCTGCTCTAACTCATGCTCTAGACATAACTGACCCTTCCATCATTGTAATCAATACTTTCTCGGTTGAAAATCCTGAAGAGGAAAACATTGTAACTGATCTGACACATGAATAAAAATGTACTTTGTTTACTTATACTAACTTGCACACCCTCATGCACACACTCAGCCACAAAAGGCCTTAGGGGAATACATCCAACCCCAAGCCATCTCAATCACAAAAGGCCTTAGAGGAGAACATCTGACCTCTAAACCATTCATATCATACTTGGCCACGAGGGAATGAAACCCTCTCGTTCCATTTAGCATACAAGTGTCTCTAGGGAAATCATTTGACACCGAGCCATACAATAATAAAAGACTTTAGGGGGAAAACATCCACCCCGAAACCATTCATATCATACTTATCTAGGAGGGAATGAAACCTTCCTCGTGCCATTTAGCATATGTGGGCCTTAGGGGAAATCATCAGATCGTGAGCCATACAATCACAAAATGCATTGGGTCAAAACATCTGCCCTTCAAGCCATTCATATCATACTTGGACATGAGGGAATGAAACAGCCCTAACGCCATTTAGCATACGTAGGCCTCGATGGAAATCATCTGACCCTGATCCATACTATCACAAAGGCCTTGGGGGGAAACATCAACCCCAAGTCATATCAACACTCTTGGCTGCTGAGGAATACACCCTCCTTGTGACATCATCACAATAAGGCCTTGAAAGAGATCCTACGACCTCTAGCCTATCGAATCAATAGACCACGAGGGAAAACATTCAACCTTGGGCCATCCACAAAAACAAAAATAGTGGCATCCCACATTGTTCTGTATAAAAACCAAATGATAAAGTACTGGGGGTGAAGCATCACTCGCACCGTATTACTCAAAAAACATCCAAATAAAAGAGCCAATGTCCTATTTTGTGTTGCCCAAAATAATAAAATTCTATGTAGAAGCAAAACGAGGTTTACCGCTATGTGTATGACGTCGGCGACCACTACATGGTTGGGCTATCAGCCCATAAAGAGTAAGGATAATCATGCGGGAAGACTAACCGAAGAATAAGGGAGTCGCCACCCAGTATGAGACACTGGGAATGATTTAAAATTGTACTACACCCCTCGTAAGGTTTGACCTTAAGCTTGTTTGGGTTCAGAATGATCTCTTACTGATGCTAGTATAATATTGATGCTCAAATGAGGTATCCTCACATCTTATAATGCAATATAACACACAAAGTAATTTAAAGGCATACAATTGCACAATCATGAATAATAGATTAACAATAAATATCAAAGATAAATATTCCTACAATATTATAGTAATGAAAATACATGAATAAAATAAACCAGACTACATATCTTTCTAGCTTCAAAGCCAGCCCAGATAACTTTTTTTTGGGATATTCAAGGTCCATATATTTTTAACAATGTTTGGTCGGACTTGATATCAGTCCGTCAAGAGGTACCGCGTGAAGCCAAAATCGTAGAAACATCTGAATAACAAATATAATAATAAAAAACCATATTATGCTTAAGCCAGAACATAATCATGCATACTTACTACTACGGTAAGAACTATAATGGTGAGATTGTGATAATAATAGTAGCTATGCCGCACTAGGAACATGGTAGTAAAGAAAACATGATGGAAATAATAAAAACAGGATAACAAATATATTGAGAGTAAACAACTAAATCGTAAAGAAACATATATATAATAATCAAACATGCGTAAAATGATGAAAGCATGTGTAAATCGGAAGAACAACAATAAGAAAAATATGGTCGAATATTGTTATATGCGGCCGGATGTGTGTACATATCCTGCTGGACTTGATGTAAGTCTGACCAAAGATACTATGTTAATACAAGAACTCCAAAATATGAAAGTGAAATAGGGTGCCCTTAGGTCTTACATCTAGATATCGGGAGCTCATGAACACTTTTGAATGCCAGGTTTCTACTTGGATGCTTGCTGGAAAGGAATAAACTCCAAAGATCAAAGTGTATTTTCTCTCTTCTCAAATTTTTGGTAGTGATTTCTTAGATGGATATTCCAAAAACTGGCGTCTTAATCCTCTTTAGGAAGATGGAGCCCTTTTTTTATAGAAAGAGATAGGGGTTGTGATAAGTGTGATTTATACCCATTTATTCCTACATTCATAGCTTATTATTTTGTTAGTTTCATATCATTTTACGTGTTTTATAGTTTATTTTGTGTTTTATTAATAGGAAGCATTAGAGCCTGGATCTTGAGGCTAACATACGTGTTTTAAAAGCTTAACGATGGAAAAGAAGCACGCATGAAAAGAAAAATATGCAAAACAAGACACTTTGGTCGAGAAAGAGGCGTTGCAATTCCAAAATTTATGTCGTGACACAATCATCATTAGCAAATAGAATTTCCAGAGAAGTTGGCGTCGCGATGCCACGTCTGGCGTCACGACGCCCCAGACGATTTTCAGACTTTAGGAAATTAATTTTCTACACTTACAGTGACTCCCCAAACTTCCCAATAAATACATAGTTTTTTTTTCTTAAATAGTAGAATTAGACACAATAAGAGAGCTCAAAAAACGTAATTTAGAGAGACCCAATGAGGAAATTAAAGAGTGACAAGAGAAGACGAAGGCGGTGATGTCTGAAGACGAAAAGATTCAATTTGGGTTTAATCTTCTATTTTATTTATTCAAAATCTAATTATGTTCATTATGTTCTTGAATTTGTTTTTATTATTCTTTTATTTATTCATGAACAATTTTTCTTATTCTAAAGGAAGACGTGGCCTATGTTTGAACCCATATGTTTGATTGCCAATTAATTATCATGAAGTTTTAATTCGATTTATTTTTATTTTCTTGTGTTTAATGCTTCTGGTTTGCTGGCCATAAATTAGATGATTCCATATTTAGAATCTATCACTCGAGAGAGGGGATTTTGAATAGGATCTAGAAAATATAACCTATGAGTTTTATAGAGTTCGAGAGGTCTATAATTCCTTTGAAGTCGTTAACAAAGATTCATAAAGTATAATGAGTTGTTAATTATTTGATTTTTATATAGATATCGAAGTGGGTAACTAATAATATTTTCACTCGCCACTCGGGAGAGGGAGTTAGAATAATTTAGGATTATTGGCTTATGAACTAAGGAATTGAGTAATAATTGATTGGCATAACAAATACATAGGGGATAGCAAGGTGAAATCAGACTCTAGAATTCATGTCATCATGGTTTTTCTTAATTAAATATTTTGACTTTCGCTTCTTTAGTTTTTAATTTTAATTTAATTTAATTTAAATTGATTTCGAAATAATATTAAGTTTATTAATTATAATACTTAATATGAATTTGATTTCAATCTCTGTGGGTTCGACACTCTTATTTATCTTTTACTAAAACTTGACATCATATACTTACGGTACGATAATCTTTTAACAAGTTTTTGGCGCCATTATTGGAGATTGTTTAATCTGATTCATATTGAAACTATTACCATGTAACCTTAACTTTAATTTAGATTTATTTTTATTTTACTATTTATTTATTTATGTGCTTAATAGTGAATGCAAAGATCGACAAGTCTCGATTCGCTCTTGTTTGATCCTAAAATAGAGAGAACAACGAGGAGACTAAGGAAAGAAAGAATGACTGAAAAGAAGCAATGACAGCTAAATATAGAGAGAACAGCCCGTGTCAAGTGGAATCCAAGTGTTGAGATGTATGCCCTAGAGCTTCATGTAATGTAAACGACATTATATGTTTTGAAATAAAATGATGCATTATTCATTTATCAAAGTATTTGTTTAAATTTCATATATTATAAATTATCTTGAATACCCTAGATTACTTATATGCCTTCAGACTTAGTGTATGAGTGTCATACATAAGAAGATTTAAGTCTGAAGTTAGTAATCTTAAATAGTCCGTAGAGAGCAAACAACATAAGTACTTTGTTTGGGGTTTATCTATAGCTGCGATCCATTCTATATTTGTATGGTGACCTTGATCCGGGATCGTCCATGTAGAGATATGAGAATGGAGACACCTTGTATGATGTGATCATATAGGACTGGACCCAGATGGAAATGACATTCTTATAATATCAGTTAAATAAAGAAAAGTCATTTTGATATACTAGATGGTCATATATGGATTGATCTTAATCTTGAGTGTACTACGAACTCCTTCATGGCAGGCTTTGTCCTTCGATTTACAAAGGTGAGGTTGGTGTAGCAGTCCCCACCAATAGCTACGTACTTTGGGGGCATGGTCTATTGTGTAGCTGGGAAAGTTTTACATAGATATGGAGTTCACTACTTCTTGCGAGAAGTAGAGGAGTATATTCCTTAAGGGTTGATTCGGTACTTGAACGGTTAGAGCGCTCAAGTCTTTCTATTACGAATAGAAAGATTAAAATTCATAATGGTTATGAATAAATCATTCAGTAGAGAGTTAATGGTACTTAAAGTATAAATAATTAGAGGAGTATAACTGACATTATGTCTCGGCTCTAATTACGAGATACTCACGAAAGTTCAATTCGTATGTAGTGACTATATCGATGGACACCGACTTGGTTCGGCTTAATATACCATATGCGGCAACGAGAGTGCAAATTCGGGTTTTTAGTGGAATAACCTAGAGTTAATAATTTAGAATATTTAATTAAGAGCTTAATTGGTATTTCGAGATTATTGGAGCTCGGAACTGTAGGTCCATTTGGTCCCGGTGCTAGCTCAATTGGTATCTCGATTCGCTCTTGGTTGCAGTTTCTGTTAGGGTTGGTGCTCGGAGTGCCAATCCGGATCATATTATGTCTAATTCATGAATACGAACAATTTATTTTTTCATAATATTACTTATTTAATGGCACCTCGACCCAACACCGCTGACAATAGGGGCCTCGCCCTCGAACTGATGATGTAGTGGGCACATCGACCCTGGGCACCTCGACCCGGAACTACAACTGACAACGGGGGCCTCGCCCTCAAGCTGATATGGGCCTCGCCCCCAAGCCGACATGATATGGGCCTCGCCCCCAAGCTGATATGGGCATCACCCTTGGGACTCATCCCAAAAACTGAAATTGTGCTGACGCTGCTTGGCTCATTTCTGCCGCTTTTTCCTTTATTCGAACCTGTGAACACAAAACAAAAACAAACACGAAGAGAATGCAATGTTACGTGTATGCATGAATGATTTTCTTATTCCGTTAGGTTAGGTCTTCTGCCAATTCTCGTGGTGACTGCTCGGTCTTCTCTCCCTCAGGCAAAGTATTGCTTCAATCTGTCTACGTTGATCGGCTCGGTGAACTCGTTCCCCTCCAAGTCTGATAGCTTCACTGATCCATTTCCCATTACCTTCTGCACTATGTAAGGTCCTTCCCAGTTAGGTCTGAATTTTCCTCTCGGGTCTGTCGTCGACGGCCTCGACTGCTTAAGTACCAAATCACCCTTTCTGATCTTTGTGGGGCGTACTTTCTTGTTGAATGCTCGGGCCAGTCTCTTCTGATACAACTGCATGTGATACAAAGACTTCGTTTTCTTCTCATCCAATAGAGCTAACTGATCAAACTTCTGTGCGGCCCACTCCTGTTCCGGTAATCCTGCCTCTGCTAATACCCTCATAGACTGTATTTCCACTTCTACCGGCAATACTGCTTCCATTCCATAGACCAAAGAGTAAGGTGTGGCCCATATTGCTGTTCTTACTGATGTTCTGTACCCCCACAAAGCATACGGTAATTTCTCGGCCCAATCTCTGCAATTTTCTGTCATCTTGGCTAAAATTGTCTTTATAGTCTTGTTGGCTGCCTCAACTGCCCTATTTGCCTGTGGCCTGTACGGTGATGACTTGTGGTGGCCTATCCCGTACCTCTGTAACATTGCCTTCTTCTCTGCTCGAAACTGAACCCCGTTGTCTGTCACTACATGATGCGGCATACCATACCGACAAATGAGGTTCCGAGCTATAAACTTTGCCATCCGTTTTGCTGTAACATTGCGGAATGATTCGGCTTCCACCCACTTCGAGAAGTAATCTACTGCCACTACTATGAAGCGATGCCCATTCGATGCATTCGGTCGAATTTCTCCAATCATATCAATTCCCCATGCTGAGAAAGGCCACGGCTCTGACAACCCGTGCAACTTTGTGTGTGGCAAGTGATTCAAATTACCATGTGCTTGACAGTCATGACAGTGCTTTACCATCTTTGCGCAGTCTGTTTCCATGGTTGACCAATAAAAACCTTGTCTCACTATCTTGCGGGACAGATTCAACCCGTTCATGTGCGGACCACATACCCCGGCGTGTATTTCTTCCATTACATGCTGAGCTTCTTCTTTTCTCAAACACTTCAATTGAATACCGTTTGCTTGCCTCTTGTACAGTTCCCATTTCAAAGTCACATACTGGGAAGCTAACTTCTGAATGTCTATTCTGTCTTTTCTGCCTGCCCCTTCCGGGAGTTCACCATGTTCCAGATACCTCTGAATGTCATAATACCAAGGTTTACCGTCGTCGACCTCAACTTCCAGAATTCTTTCTATCTCATAAACAGGTCTGCTTGCTGTTGTCAGTATCAACAGTCTCATCACTAACTTTTCTGGATTTTCCCAAGTTGCTGCAAGTGTAGCCAATGCATCTGCCATCTGATTCTCTTCTCTCGGTAAGTGCTGAAACTTACACTCAGGGATAACCTGTGCCAATTTTCTGAGGTGAAGAAGGTAAGGTTTCAACCGTTCTTCTTTCAATTCCCATTCTCCTCGCATCTGCTGGACTACCAACATAGAATCTCCGTAGACTTCCACACTTCCGGCCTTCAAGGCTATCAATGCCGTCAAAACAAAATCACATGCTTCATACTCGGCCATGTTGTTAGTCACTCTGAATGTCAACCTCTTGGCCAAAGGCAAAGTCTCTCCCTCGGGGGTTACTATCACGATTCCAATTCCGGCTCCCTTGTAATTCACTGCTCCGTCAAAATACATATTCCATCTCTGAACTGTTATTGCTTGGATCTCTTCATCTGGAAATTCAAACTTATACTGATCCCCCTCAACAGGTTGCAATGCCAGAAACTCTGCTACTGCTCGCCCTTTGATCACTTTGGAGGTGAGATACTCAATGTCGAAATCTGTCAACAATACCAACCATCTGCCCAATTTTCCCACTAGTGAAGGCACCGAGTGAAGATACTTCAGAGGATTTTCCTTGGCCACTATCTGGATCTTGTATGAATGGAAATAATGCCGTAATTTTCTGGAAGCCCATACCACTGCGAGACAGATCTTCTCAACTTCTTATATCGAGCCTCATACGGGAGCATCTTCTTACTCAGATAGTAAACTGCATGCTCTACCCCTGTCTCATCTGCCTGTACCATCATTGCCCCCAGTGCTTCTGATTCTATAGCCAAATACAATATCAAGGTCTGCCCGGTCTCGGAGGTTTCAATACAGGAGGCTTTACCAAATACTCTCTGATTTTGTCGAAGGCTGTCTGACACTGTTCATTCCATCTCACTGGCTGATCTTTTCTCAACAGTTTGAAGATAGGCTCACATACTGATGTCAACTTGGCGATGAACCGACTGATGTACTGAATCTTCCCCAAGAATGCTCTGACTTCTTTTTCTGTCTTCGGTGCAGGCATTCCTGTGATTGCCTTGATCTTTTCGGAGTCTATCTCTATTCCTCTCATTCCCACTGTATGACCAAGCAATTTCCCTGATGTCACCCCAAACACGCATTTCTTGGGATTTAGCCGCATGTTGTATCTGTCAACCCTCTGAAGGAACCTTTCCAGTGCTTCAATATGCCCGACTCTTGTCTCTGATTTTACCATCATGTCATCCACATACACCTCAATCTCTTTGTGCATCAAGTCGTGGAAAAGTGTAGTGGCCATCCGCTGATAAGTAGCCCCCGCATTCTTAAGCCCAAACGGCATAACCTTGTAGCAATAAGTACCCCACTCAGTAACAAATGCAGTCTTATGTTTGTCTTCCTCAGCCATGAGAACCTGATTGTAACCTGAAAATCCATCTGCAAATGAATACATAGCAGATAAAGCCGCACTATCAACCAGAACATCTATATGCGGCAGAGGAAAATCATCTTTCGGACAAGCCTTGTTGAGATCTCTGTACTCTACACACATTCTGACCTTCCCATCTTTCTTCGGCACCGGTACTATGTTAGCCAACCATTCAGGATACTTTACTACTTCCAGGAACCCCACATCTATCTGTTTCTTAACTTCCTCTCTGACTTTCTCAGCCCATTCTGGTCTCATTCGTCGGAGTTTCTGTTTTACTGGCCTCATATTTGGATAAGTTGGTATTGTGTGCTGGGCAATGTTTTTGTCTACCCCAGACATGTCCTCATAGGACCAAGCAAACACTTTGGCATATCTGACCAACACTTCTTCTAGTTTCTCCCTCTCTTCGGAGGTTACTTCACTTGCAATCAGAATTTCCTTGGGGTTCTCAAGTGTACCCAAGTTAAATGCAATAGTTCTAGCTGAACTGATGTCAAATATGCTTGATTCGTGCAGTGTAAATGGAACTCACTCAGGCAAGTAACAAAAGAGATGTCTTTATTATTGGATAATGCAGAAGTACATTCAAACAAATCAGGAAGGTAAATGTCTTCATCATCTATAGACACTTCTTCCTCTGCAATCAGATCTTCCTCAGGCTTTTTCGTCTTCTGCCAGAGTCAGGCTCTCCAACTTCATCAGTTCTTCCTCCCAATTCTCTTCTTCTTTCTCCACAATTTCTTCAACTATCAGCTTCTTACCCAACATATCCTGGAAGATCTCAAACCCAGGTACCACAATTCCATTAACTTCCACAGGTTCAAGCTCCCCTTGATATCCTGAAGCTTTCACAAAACATTCCATCAGTTTCACAGGCCCTTTTCTTGACCTTTGGCTTTTCTTCATCAGACTTGTACCCCAAACCCTTCCGAGTAGTCTGTCCTATGAAATCTGGTAATTTTGAACCTTTACCTGGCTCAAACTTCATTTTCTCCATAATCCTAGCCACCCTAGGATCCACCCACTCCTCAAAAGTAGCTGACACCTGAAACCTCGTGAAAGGTTGTATCTCCAAGGCAGCCACGGCATTATCTAACTCAGCCCGGATGGTAACAACTTCTCTCTCATACGGGAACTTGATCATCTAATGTAAAGTGGAAGGCACGCCCCCAAGTTTGTGAAACCAAGGCCTTCCCAACAACAAGGCAAAAGTAGCCGGGATGTCCAGTACTGTGAACTCAACCTCATCTTCAATCGGTCCTACCTTGACCATAGCCACAAAGGTACCCTCGACTCCCCTTTTACTGTCATCATAAGCCTTAATAGTCATACTGGATGGGTCCAAGTCTGTTGTTTTCATAACCAATCTCGCCAGAATTTTCAGCGGGCACACATTGATGGACGAACCGTCATCCACCATTACACATGAAGTTTTCTTGCCCCCCACCTCGGCTCTGATAAATAGAGGCCTGTTATGATTTCTCCCCTCCGCCGGGAGTTCATCCTCAGAAAAAGATATCTGCAAAGCTTCTTTCTGAACCGACCCAACAAACATTGCAGGGTTGGCGTCTTCCGGTACCATAATCTTCCTCAAGGCCTCAACCATAGCCTGCCTATGCTCCCGAGATGCACATAACAGTTCCCAGATACTCACTTGTGCTCTAGTCTTCCTCAATTGCCTCAGCACTATATCCCCCTCAATATTTTCTGCAGTCTCAACCACTTCTCTACCATCTGTCAAAACTTCTTTACCCTTCTCCGCCATATCATTGTAGAAACGACCACTGCGCGTCATTCCCCTTACTTCTTCCTCATCACTGCTAGAGAAATCAAGCCAAAAGTTTTTCCCCTGCTCAAACTCATCTTCACTAGTACTATCCCAGATTCCCAGGCAAAAGGCTTGAGGGTGAAAGGATTTTAGGACAAGGTCTTCAGGGAGGCCAGAATTGATCATATAGGCTGGCGGTGGTACGGCACGGTAATTGGGTAAGGGGTTTCTGTGTGTGTCAGGCTGTTCTGTTTCTAGGTCAGGTATTTTCTTGGAATCTATCAGGTCTTGGATTTCATGGCGGAGTCGAGCGCAGTTGTCGGTGTCATGGCCCTTTTTTTGGTGAAAGTTACAGTAAATGCTTAGGTTATAATGTGATGGTAGGGGATTGGGTAATGGTTTGGCTTCCAAGGGTTTTAAGAGCCCTTGCCTCTTCAATTTCTCTAGTACCTTGGACAGGGGCATTCCCAAGTTGGAAAACTGCCGGTTCCGATAGCGGCAATCTCAGCAGAAACGGGCTTTGTTCCCGATGTTCCCCTAATGGGCCTCCTGTTCAGACCATAATTTCTGTTTTCTTTTTCCGCCTCTTCGTCTTCAATGTCCATGACAGTCTCCCTCAACTGCCGAAAGTCTGTAATCATGGAGGTCATCCTCCTCAACTTGCTGTAAATGGAGGGCCTAGTGCCCTTGATAATCATTTTAATCTGGATCCTTCTCCGAGGGCCTAGTCTGCATCTTCAATAACTGACCCCTCCACCGTCCACATACTCCTTAAAACCCTCCTCCGCTTTCTGCTTAACATTCTCCATATCACGGAGTGACAGATCGATCTCTAGGTCAGTGACATACTGCTTCAGGAAAGCATCGGCCAACTCCCTCCAATCTTCCTTCACTTTCTTCTCCAAACTGTGGTACCATACCACGGGAGCTCCTTCAAGCGACATTCCAAACATTTTCTGCACTTGGCGCTGAGATAAGACAACTGAACTCATGACTGATACAAACTGTTGGAGATGCACCCTTGGATCCCCATTCCCATTAAACTTAGCCATATCAGGCATCTTGAACTGTGCCGGCAACTGTTCCTCGAAAGTCAGTGTGTCATAATCCAGCAAATCCCCATTCTTACCCCTCATCTTGCGGGTAACCGACTCAATCTGATCCCGAAGTTTCTGTAACTCTGCCTGAGACCCAGATACTCTGCCTACTGCATACTCTGCCATATCATCATCAAAATGTGGGGATATCATCCCCCAACCCATTCGGAGGCTCCTCACGCCTCACATTCTCAGAAATTCCCCCAGCACGGGGCACAGCCATACCAGCCACAGCAGTAGTCAAAGCTTGCAACTGTTCAGTGACCTTGGCGAGACCGTTCTCTAACTGATCCATTCGGGATACCTATTACCAGATTCACTCATGACTGTTACTGTTCTTTTAATGAGCCTTGTCCTTTCTCTAACCCAAACGGTATCTATGATGTCTTTTTGAGACATAAGGGTGTTAACATGATATATGTATGCATGAGGTGCATGAGATGCAGGTAACATATACAACATACTAAATTAAAATTAAAATTTTCAAACAAATCGGACTGTTATCATTTTAGAAGCTTTCGGGCTAATTGTTATAGGAGTGAACTCATCCCAGTTTAAATGGCCCAATGAGTTCACATCTCATGACAAAGAGCCCGACTAAATCCAAATGGTAACGTTCCGAACACAAGCACAAAGTGGCCCATCAACACTTAGAAGCCTTTGGCCCAACCGTCATAAAATACGTTCTTGTCCCAGTTTAAATGGCCCAACAAGCCCATATCTTATGACAAATGGTCCAAATGGATCCAAACGACGATGTTCTCACACACAAGCATAAAAGATAATGCAAACATAAGTAATAATTTCTACGGAATGGCCCATCAACATTTCAGAAGCTTTGGGCCCAATGGTCATAAGGTACGAACTCGCCCCAGTTTAAATGGCCCAGCAAGTCCGCATTTCTAACAATGGTCCAACTGCATCCAAATGAGGATGGTCCACTAGCGCATACTCAAGGAAATAATTGTTACTTTAACCATGCAAACCCGGTCTTATGGGTGGGTTCGCAGGAGTATAGACAAAGGCTCTCGTCGGCGAAGGATGGCCCACAACTAGGTCTCCCCAATCAAGGGTTCGAGCAACCAAGTGAGCGCACCCCTTTTTATACACTAAGGTACGTGCCAATGAGCTATGGTGTGTGACGGACTGTCAAATGGATTTTCCATTGTAAATTCCCCAGAGGGAAGGTGGAGCGAGGCTCACTTAAATACCCAAGCCTCTTAGGCTCTTATCGTTTGGTGTCAGGAATAAACAACGAGTCCTCCAAATTAGTCCATCACAATAGGCTACGAGTAGATGGCTATATAGGTGTCTTCACAGCTTTTCCTTCTAGAAAGGTAGTGAATGAAGGAAGACACCAAACCATTACCTAGCCTTAAAATGCCTTTGATTAAACCCCCATTTTATCCACTATAGACACGGTCAATTAAAACATAAATCCAATCATTACAAGACAATATTCGGGGCCGATTCTCTATCCCCAGTGGAGTCGCCAGACTGTGGGGACACAGGATCTGGGCGACGCATGCTGTTCCAAGCTCGCGGCTTGGTCGGGAGTACGGAGTAGCCACGGGGGACTAAACCGGAGAATAATGGAGTCGCCACCCGGTGTGAACCGGGAAAATGAGATTTAAGGCCGCACTCACCCCTCGCAAGGGAAGACCTCAAACCGTTGGGTTCGGAATGGTCCCTTACTTATGCCACTTGTAATGAAAGGATTTATATAATAATTTAATCAGGCTTAAGTAACACTTATTTCCAAGAGTATCATGCTTCTAAATTCACATGTACAAAATAAAACTTACACCTAAATTTCATATGTTTCACATCTAAGATTGCATGCTTGAAAGTAAATCAAAGTA
Source organism: Zanthoxylum bungeanum (assembly GCA_019454045.1). Taxonomy (NCBI): domain Eukaryota; kingdom Viridiplantae; phylum Streptophyta; class Magnoliopsida; order Sapindales; family Rutaceae; genus Zanthoxylum; species Zanthoxylum bungeanum. The sequence goes on along the minus strand of SKCR01008949.1, from coordinate 35,042 downwards.
GCGACGAACATACAACTTTATTGGCATATTATATTCAAGAAAACACAAGCACACATACTAACCACACAAGCACACATGTGAGCACCTTCCCAAGTGGTACGTGGAATTGTATCCCAAGTACAGACCGTACTACCGTCCATTCGGAATCGGCTACGGAATTTATGTCTGGGTTTCCATCCAATATACCACAAGAAATAATACTCAAATGTTATCATGACATAGGTATATGAATTGTAATATGTTAAACACATTGTACTCATACATGTGGGGAATGCAGATGAATGACACCAACACAATCTTGCGTAATACAGAGGGGCAATCAGGTTCATCATACGTAGGGATAGCTACTATGAAAACTATGCATGAAATCTGATGAAAAGGGACTCAGTTCAGTGGGTGCGCGTTCGCGTAGCGTTTGAAAACGCGTTCGAACGGTAAACATAAGGTTTGCATTCGTATAGCGTTCGAGAACGCGTTCGAACGGAACCAGACCTGATGCATGATAAGACTAAGAAAGTGCGTGCGATTTCACGTAGTGTTCGAGAACGCGTTCGAACGGTAAACAGAAGGTTCGTGTTCGTATAGCGTTCGAGAACGCGTTCGAACGGAACCAGGCCTGATGCGTGATAAGACTAAGAAAGTGCGTGCGCGTTCGCGTAGCGTTCGAGAACGCGTTCGAATGGTAAACAGAAGGTTCGCCTTCGTGTAGCGTTCGAGAACGCGTTCGAACGGAACCAGGCCTGATGCATGCAACACAAAGAATAAAGACAATAATGTCAAGCTCAGTATGTCCGATTGAACGTATCTTGCATTCAACCGAACACACATCAACCGGCGCGAAAAAGCATTGTGGTAAAGGGCTTTAACCCCTCCCCATAGGGGATCTTTCATTGCACTTACTAAGCCCATGCGCTCGATTGAATCATGCATACAAAGAATTTAAAAAACAATACTATCGAACTTAGTATGCCCGATTGAACGTATCTTGCATTCAACCGAACATACATCAACCGGCGCGGCAAAGCATCATGGTAAAGGGTTTTAACCCCTCCAAATAGGGGACCTTTCATCGCACTTACTAAGCCCATGCGCTCGATTGAATCATGCATAAATAAGCAACATGCAGAATTCAAGTGACGAAAAATAAATAAACCAAAGCAACACAAAACAAAAGAGGGTGTCGTTTACTCAAGCGGTACGTGGAGTTGTATCCCGAGTACAGATCATACTACCGTCCATTCGGAATCGGCTATGAAATTTATGTCCGGGTTTCCATCTGATATACCGCGAGAGTTGACACATCTCTCATTTTATTCCAAAGCCACAACATACAACATCTCATAATTCATGCATATTTATCTACTCAATGGCCACAACATGCATTTCAACATGACAATCATGCAAGCAATACTCAATAAATAATACAAATAAAACGGAAAATGAGTGTGGAAAATACCCTCAGGTCTAACCTTTTTGCCAACTTCCAGGCTTGCGTTTCACGGACGTCGGAAGGGTACAGCTCCTCAACTTCTCTGGTTCACTGGTTTAGCGTCCTAGCTCATTGTTTTGCTATTTTGCTTGCTGTTCGGTCTCCGTTCTACTGCTGTTCGGCCTCTGCTTTGCTGCTCACTGTTCAGGTCACTTGTTTTGACATTTCAACGGACTGTTTCGAGTGTTTTTTTGTGGGTTTTTAGTGTAGTCTTGTGTGATTATTTTAAGGATTATGAATGCAGTTTTTTATGTTACTGTTTTGAGGATTTTAGGGACTGTTTTAAGAGGATTTGGCTGCTGTTTTGGGGGTGTATTTTCGGTGATGTGTGGGGAGTTTATGGAGGTGGTTCTCAGTGATGGTTAGGGGCTGTTCGGGATGTATTTTGGTCAATGCAATGAGGGTTCTTTGGTTTGTGATCTTCGGTTATTGAGAGTGAGGGAGAGTTGTGTCAATAAGCTTGGGTGTTTCTTGTGTGAATGAACTAGGAGAGGCTTTTCTTGTATGAATGAGCTAGGAGAGGCTTTTCTTGTATGAATGAGCTAGGGCTTCACCTTGTCTCACAAGGAAGGGATTTGATTTTGTGTTGAGCAAGGAAAGTCAAAGATTGAGGGGGGACAAATTTGGTTTAGATTAGGAATACAATATCTTTAATTTGTTATAATTGATTTTAATTAGGCATGACATCTTTTTAATTTAGTATGTGATTTGTTTAGTTAGGAAGTTAATATATTTGATTTGTCTTAATTAGGTATGATTATATTATGTTTTTTTAATTGGTAAATGGTTTAAATATTTTATTTAATTCAAATACATTATTAATATTTACCTTAATATTTAATTTAATATTTAATTTAATTTCCCATGTGTTTTAAATGTGTTTTATTAATTGGGATGTGTTTTATGGGCTTTTGGGGGCTAATTGGGCTGGGGTGCGAGGCTAGCAGCAAAACCAGAAACACCGACGCCGTTCGAACGCCCATTCAAACGCTACACGAACGTCCGCAATCTGCCTGACGTTCGAATGAAGTAACGAACGCAGCAATAACGAAGACAGTGAACTTGCGAAATGAATCTGATGACGTACTTATTCTGAATTTCCCCTTCCGACCTCCGTTTCCCGCAATATCCTTAGCTAAAAAGGTAGTGCCTCCAACTGATACTCATCATCGGGTTTCATATGCGAAAATGCAATGCCTACAGCCCTCTTGGGCTTTGCTATCTTACCTTGCGGTTGAGAATCGAAACCCTTCTTCTTCTTCCATTTCTTCTCTTTCCCTTTGACCAGGTCTGGGAAGAAGCAGAAAGTGAAGTAGGTTTTAGAGGACGAGTCGGTACTCCCTTCCTTAAGTCTTCTTCCGCCGTGAGCAGCATCCTATGCAGCTCATGGTAGGTACAGATAATCCCATTCATGTTGAAGTACATCACGAATTGGCGATATGAAGCTGGGAGCGAACCAAGAATGACACTCCTACCGAGAATGCCATTCAGAGGGAGATTATGTTGCCTCAGTTGATCGATCAAATCAATCATATGAAGAACATGCGAGCTCAAAACTTGCCCTTCGTCCAGTCGCACATGGAACAGTTCCATCGCAACTTTGAACAACAACTTGTTCTTGGTTCTCAAACGATTCTCGTAATCGCGTCATCATACTATACGCATCTGACATGCCATAGTATTATTTCTTGAGTCCCGGTGCCAGCGAACTTAAGATGTATGATTTAACTTTTAAATCATCATTTTTCCAAGATTGGAAAACTTGGCGTTCCTCCGGTGTTGCATCCTCAGACATAGCAAGGGGCAGCGGACCCTCAAGAACATATCCCAACTTCTCGGAATCAATGACAATCCTTAAATCCAAGTCCCAATCGGCGAAGTTCTCAACGCCTTTGAGTTTGTTCGTATCCAGCATACGCGCAAACTGATTAGAAGATGGTGCCGCCATCGCAAATCTATCATATAGATTACAAAAAACGGTTAGCAGAAATAAAGCAGTTTCATATAATATCAAAAGCATTAACTAGATCATGGATTTTTAATCTAAAAATGCCCCTCCCTCTAAATCATGCAAAACTGTAATCCCCAAATAGAATACAAAGATTTAATAATTAAATTAAATACAAATAGTGAAAGATGGATCCCATGAATATATTTCAGCTCACAGCAGAGGCACGGTATTGCCTACGTATATTCATCAGGTAGACAACTCATTGTCAATCACTCAATAGTGACTTCTGGGTTTCCGGTCCTGGTCGTTTCTCGTTGTGACAGCTTGGGCACGTTTACAAGAAGACGTACCAAGGTTAAACTCGTCAATGATAAACTCAAGCTACTTGTGTAACCCTGACAGCTTGGGCACGTTCAGGATTCCGCTTTCGCTTGAATTTATCTAGTATCTAATATACATCCGGCATAAATAATTTTCTATCGGATACACCCTCACAGCAGAGGCACGGTCTCGGATGTAGTCAGATAAAAATATTCATAAACCTTATTGACAAGACGGACCATGTAATATGCATCAAATACATAATTCACATAAAACCTTATTAATTAGGGATTTTCCGCAAAAGATGTTTTTTAATTTATTTAATCAAATTAAATAAATACATGCTTGTAACAAGTAAAGAATAAATTAAACATTGAATTTATAAGGCATAATCATATTAGGGTGGCCAGAATTAGACTCGCTCTGATACCATTTTGTATGGGTTTTATGACGAAAATCTGGTAACGCAGCGGAATAGTGGAAAATCAAAATTTTCCGATTTCAAAATTTTTCTTGAATCAATTAAATAAACTTATTTATTTAATTATCCAATTATCAAATTCTGAAAAATTACACAAGAGATCAAATTTCTTGGTAATTACCGAATTGCCCCATAACTTTGCAAATTGATCATTTTAGTCCAAAAATTGTCAAATACAATTTTGGATGATTCTAAATCATTTCTAAAATATTTTTCAACATATCCAATACATCAAATTAGATTTCACACAAATCCCCAAATTTTAGCCTAATGCCGAGAGCACCCCGAAATTTTCAATTAATTGCAATTTGGTCAATTTTGTTCAAAACATGCCAAGATCAAATCCAATCAACCCAAAAATTTACATGCATCATATAAACTCTATAACACATCACATATATGAAAATCCCCAATTGTGGAAGGGGTTATGAACCCTAATTTTTCAATTTCATCATGGAGAAATTCTTACAGATGTAAGTTTTGACGCCTTGAATCATTCCCAATGATTAAGATGTCATCAACATAGAGAAACAAAAATACTATCATACTCTCATTAGCCTTCTGGTACACACAAGATTCTTCCGTATTCTTGAAAAAACTAGACAATCTAATAATCTCGTCGAATCGAAGATTTTAACTTCGTGAAGCTTGCTTAAGTCTATAAATGGACTTCTTAAGCTTACAAACCATGCCTGAGGTTTCGCTGGATACAAAACCCTCCGGCTATTCCATATAGATTTCTTCGTCAAGAAACCCATTTAGAAAATCCATTTTGATATCCATTTGTCAAATCTCGTAATCATGGTAAGCATCAATAGACAATAAAATCCTTATAGACTTTAGCATCGCAACTGGCGAAAAAGTTTCATCGTATTCGACACCAGGTCGCTACGTGTAACCTTTAGCTACCAGTCTGGCCTTAAAGGTTTCAACCTTTCCGTCAGGCCTACACTTCCTTTTGTAAACCCATTTACTACCGATAGGAATAATTCCTTCAGGAATCGGAACCAAGTCCCAAACTTGATTCTGGTGCATAGAGTCTAACTCTGATTTCATGGTCTCTTGCCACTTCGTGGAGTCGATGTCCAACATCGTTTCTCTATAGGTGTAAGGGTCAGTCTCTTCAATTAAGAGAATATCTAGACTCTTTTCTTGTATCAAATACAATCATTCAGAAGGTTTAGACACCCTTTGGGACCTACTGAGTGCGTGTGTTGAAGGCTCTTCATCTATTTTAACTTCAGATTCCTCCACTGGTTCATTGGTTCCAGGTTGTACTTCATCAAGTTCAACCTATCTATGATTATCTCCTTCAGACAAAAATTATATCTCTAGAAATTTTGTGAAGCGAGCTACGAACACATTTCGATGCTCGGTATCATAGAATAAATATCATATCTTGTTTGAATGATATCCAACAAACCTAAACTTTTGCCCTCGAGGCGAAATCTTATCTGGCTGAGCCATCCTGACATAGGTAGGACAGCCTCAAATCTTAACATAATTAAGATTCAGTTTCCTACTAGTCCATATCTCATATGGAGTTGTAGGAACAGCCTTGGAAGGAATCTTATTCAAAAGATGAGCAGCGGTTAAAAGAGCATATCCCCATAAGTAATAGGGCAAATCTGTAAAACTCAACATCGATCGAACCATATCTAATAAAGTCTGATTTCCCCTTTTGGACACTTCATTGTGCTGTGGAGTATCTGGATGAGTATATTGAGCGAGAATCTCATTCTCCTTTAAATAATCAGTGAACTCACCACTCATATTTTCACCACCTCGATCAGATCGAAGACATTTAATATATTTACCAGTCTGTTTTTCCACTTCATTTCGAAATTCTTTGAACTTTTCAAAGGTTTCCGATTTCTGTTTCATCAAATAAACATAATCATACTGTGACAGATTATCGGTAAAGGTAACGATGTATGAAAAACCACTATGAACAATGTTACTCATGAGACCACATACATCGGAATGTATTAGTTCCAATTAGGGGTGGGCAAAAAAACCGACCGAACCAAACCAAACCGCAACCGAACCAAACCGGACCGAATTTACGGTTTTTTTTCTAACGGTTCGGTTTGCGGTTCGGATTGGCCCACCCCAAACGGTTTACGGTTCGGTTCAGGAGCTAATCCGAACCGCACCTGTTAAACCGAACCGAACCGTTATAATTAAAAAAAATTATATATTTTATAAAAAAAAATTGTATTTTTCTTTTAATTTTATTATATGTTTTCTTTTTATAAGTATGTTAATATTTTTATTCTTAAATTTTTTGTTAATATATTTATTTGTTAATACTTTGATTCTTCAATTTATTTGTTAATACTTTTATTCTTAAATTTTTTGTTTTATGGTAGCATCATTATTCTTGAAAGTAAGATGTTTGATTTGTTTCTTAATTAGAATGATGGTAGCATCATTATTCGAGGTAATTTTTAAAAAATACAAGAATTAATTGTGCCTCATTTTTCAATCCTTTATGGAGTGTATGTGTTTCTTTGAGTCACAACTTACACCCTAGCACTTCATACTATTTGTTGGATAGAATAATTTTTTTTTTTGTCTTCACTTAAGTGGATGAAAATTTGTTTTAAATATAATAATCCGTAAACCGAACCGAACCAATCCGTAAACCGCTGGTTTAAAAAATTTTCAATCCGAACCAAACCGTTATTTAATGGTTTGGTTTGAAAGGTAAAAAATCCAAACCGTAAAATATGGTTTGGTTCGGTTTTTAGCAAAAACCGAACCAAACCGAACCGCGCCCACCCCTAGTTCCAATAAGTCAGTGTCTCGGTGTCATACTCCCGAAAATGGGGCTTTGGTCATTTTACCCCGAATGCAAGATTCACAAGTTGGATAAGGTTCAATGGTGAGGTCATGTATCAAACCATTCTTAACCAACTGGGATAGGCGTTTCACGCTTATATGACCCAACCTCATATGTCATAGTTCAGTATTATTTATATCAGATATTTTACGTTTATTAATTCCAGCATTAAAGATATCTGGTGAGGAATGTAAAATGTAATGACCATGCTCATCTTCAACTATGCCTCTTGGAAATACGAGCGTTCTATCAGCAAGTTGTAGAGAGACTGAAGTTGGCATTGTTTCTCCAATCTGCAATTTCCTGAAAATAGAAAAAGGCATCAAGTTAACACTTGCACCTAAATCACATAAAGCCCTACCAAAGTTATGTTCTCATATGATGCAAGGAATGGTGAAACTGCCAGGATCTTTCAACTTCGGGGGAAGTTTCTTCTGAATGATGGCGATGTATTCTTCTGTCAATGCTACTGTCTCGTAATCTCCCAATCTCCGTTTTCGTGAAAGAATGTCTTTCATGAATTTTACATAGCTGGGCATTTGTTCCAAGGCTTCTGCAAATGGAATGTTGATGTGCAGCTTTTTGAACACCTCCAGGAAACGAGCAAACTGCTTGTCCAGTTTGTTTTTCTGAAGACGCTGAGGAAAAGGTGGAGATGGAGTGATTTTTTCTTTTTCCTTTGCTTCTTTTTCCTCCATCTGTTGCTTTGATTCTTTTGGAACTTCCTCAGCAGTTGTTTTGGCTCCAACATCTTTGTTGATTTCAGTACCGCTTTTTAACATGATGGCATGACACTGCTCATTTCCCATGTTCCTTGGATTTGGCTCAGTATTGCTGGGAACTTTGAGCATTGGCCAGTTGTCTAATTTGATTCTCCAGTGCTTTGACGGAAGCTGATTGGCTCTGAAAGATAGCATTATATGTTGCTTGTTGCTTTTTGAACATCTCTGCAATCCATTCTTTCATTTCTGGTTCTTTTTCAAACTCCTGTTTTTGTTGTTGGAATCCAGGTGGTGGATAGTTATGCTGTTGGAATCCAGGTGGTGGATTGTTCTTTTGTCCTGAATTGTTGCTCCATAAAAAATTGGGATGATTCCTCCACCCTGGGTTATAGGTGTTGGAATATGGATTGTTCCCCTGTCTGTTGAAATTGTTGACATAATTCACCGTCTCTTCAAGTTGGTTTGGTTCTGGTGCTCCTCCATATGGTGAACTTGTGGATCCAGTGGTAAGAGTCTCCATGAATTTGCATATCTGATCCAGCTTGGCATTGACTGCTCTATTGGCTCCACTTTCATAAATTCCTGCAATTCTTTGGATCATGCTCCTTTCTGTTGGCCACAAGGAATTGTTGTTGGCCATTTCTTCGATTAGGTCACAGGCTTGATCTTCTCATTTTGCCATTAAAGCTCCTCCAGCAGCAGCATCGATTGTAGTTCTCATCAGTCCAGAAAGTCCATTATAGAAGGTTTGGACTTGAAGCCATTTTGGAATCTCATGGTGAGGACATTTTCGGAGCAAATCTTTGTACTTTTCCCAAGCTTCGTAGAGAGTTTCTGAGTCGTGTTGCACAAAGGATGTGATGTCATTCCTCAGCTTTCCAGTTCTGGCTGGTGGAAAGTACTTTGCAAGAAATTTGGTGGCTAAAGTGTTCCAAGTTATGATGGAACCTGCTGGTAGTGAATGTAGCCAAGCTTTAGCTCTGTCCTTCAAGGAGTATGGGAAAATAAGCAGTCTCATTGCTTCTTCAACTTCTCGGTTGTAATTGAAAGTGCCGCAAACTTCCAGGAAGTTGCTGATATGGGCATTAGGATCTTCAGTTGCATTCCCCGCCAAACTGAACTGACTGCTGAATCATCTGAATGCATGTTTTGATGTCATCTGCATTTGCTGGTAAGAGAGGAAGTACAATACATGAAATGAGTCTGTCAACCACCGGAATGGTTCTGTTTCGAATGGGAATTGGTGGTGCAACCTCCAAAGGTTCAGGTTCCATGTTGACTAAAGCTTCTTGGCCTTCTCGCCTTTCCCTTCTCAACTGTATGATGGTTCTTTCAATTTCTGGGTCAAGCGGTCAGAGTTCAAAGCTTCTGGTTCGTCTCATGAAGTTTCTGAGAACCTGAAACACCAAAAAACAACAATAATAAAAAAAAATTAGATACAAGTAAAGGTATCTAACCTCTAAACTAATAGTGAAAGATAAATAAGTCCCCGGCAACGGCGCCAAAAACTTGACCGGTGCGTAATCTCACGCGTATAACGCAACCGCACGTATCGTTCAAGTAGTATAAAAAGTATCGATCCCACGATGACTTAATACCTAATCTATTAATTTTATGAGGTCAAATGATTACTAGTATCTAACAGGTTGATTGATTGATTTGAAATGGTGATGATTTTGAATTTAAAACATGTAAATAAAATTTCGCAAAAGTAGGTTTAAGAAAATTCAATATTAGGAAACTATCTAGGGTTGTGAATCTTTCTAATATCTTTTAAAAGATGAAGTGGTTATTTCATGTTTGTGTGTAATATTGGTTTACTAACCTGGAACACTAAATTATGCAAAAGCCTCTGTCGATGGTCAGACGCAAATACCCAGAATAACCCAATTGAACCATATGTCTATGTCAACCAAATTATCTGGATTCATTAAGTTTAAGTTCCAATTATGGCTACCCCCTTCCGACAGGTATATGTCTATCCTGTAAGGAAATCTATTAAAGGGTTATCTATCCTCAAGGAAGATCGTGGCTATTAAGTCTAAGGCTGAAACCTAAAATTCTTTTGTCAAGTTTATTTTAGATTTACCACATCAATCTTATTGGTGATCAGACAACAGAAGCATTAAGCTTAAGACTTAATAAGTAAACATAAATTACCAAAACTATAAAATAACTTCTTATAACCGGTGATATTAGAATTCATCACAACCCCAGATAACTAACTTAGTTACGACACATAACTAGGGCTAGTAAAAACTTAAATAAAATAAAAGACATAAAGTAAAATGCTGAAAAGTAAATTGCTGAAAAGTAAATGATAGAAAGTAAATACTGAAATTAAATAATGAAAATTAAATGCTGAAAAGTAAATGCTGAAAGTAAATTACTGAAAAGTAAATGCTGAAAGTAAATTGCTGAAAAGTAAAATGCTGAAAGTAAATTGCGGAAAGTAAATAAAGTAAAAGTACAATAAAATAAAATGCTGAGGTAAAAAGATCCACTTTTATTACTTCTATTTTAGATATCTCCCTTAATATAATATATTAACTTTGCATGATAATTATCAACCAGCCATGTAGGCGGTATCCAGATTAAGTCAAATTAATAATTAATTACCACCACCGACCAATCAGGCGGTATCCAGTTTAGTCAGGTTAAAACAAAATTTAAATAATTACCAACCGACCAATATGGCGGTATCCTCGTTAAGTCAGGTTTTAACTAGTTTATATATTATAATTAAGGGAGATTAATCTAAATATTAGTAATAAAAGTTTTACCTTTTACCCCAACAAAGGGGAGTTACCTCCTCATTACTGAAAAGTAAAAACTGAAAATTAAAGAAAAGAAAAGTATTGTGCGTAAAAGTAAATTGCGGAAAGTAAAATTGAAAAGTAAAGAAAAGAAAGTGCGAAAGCGGAAATTAATTACTGAAAGCTGTAAATAAACAAACAATATACAATCTTCTTAGTATTCTTAAGGAATTCCTTAGAAGAAAGTATGAATTTTACAAATGAAATGGCTTGGTATTTATAGGCAAAATTTTGCCTCCATCAAATCATCCACTAAAACCATTATTAATTGCTCCACTAATTGCTTATCATGTTTGGTGGTGATTTGATAATTTTTATTATTTATTTATTAATTTATTTTTTGCTTTGAAAATGACTTTAATAATTACACACAACACACTTCTGGAATGTTTCATCAATATCGGGCATGCAATCTTCAGAATTCGAAATTATTTTGCCATTCAAAGTTGTAGATCTTTGAGTCTTCTTTAATCTGGAACTTGAATCAGCTCAATCCGATATCGGAGTAAAAAGTTATGCCAAAAATACGACAGATGTGCAAAATTGGAATTTCCAAAACTGCACTTCGTTAAAACGCTCTTTCAAGTTTCCAATCTCCAAAATTAATATGTCAAGTCCAATTTTTTCCCTTATTTGACCCACATTTCATCCTAAATGATTTAATTGTGTCCCAATATTATTTTATCTGCAAAATAAACTAAAACACATCAAAACATTCATCAAACCCGAGAAACTAAACAAAATATTAAGTAAAAGGGGCGGTAAATATTGATATATTTTCCGCTCATCAATATTCTATTTGCTCAGACCCAAGAAAAATTCTCAGATCCAAGTCCCAATCTGCAACGTTTTCGGCGCCTTTAAGCTTGTTCGTATCAAGTATACGAGCAAAAGGATTAGGAGCAGGGGCCTCCATCGCAAATCTATCATATAGATAGTGAAAAACGATTAGCAGACATAACAGTTTCATATAATATAAATCAAACAAAGCATAAATAGATCATGGATTTTTAATCTACAAATGTCTCTCCCACTATTACATGCAATACTGTAATCCCAAAACAGAATGCAAACAAACAATTAATCAAATTAAATTTAATAGTGAAAGGTGGATCCCATGAATATGTTTCAGCTCACAGCTTTGGCACGATCTCGCCTACATATATTCATTAGGTAGACAACTCATTGTCAATCACTCAATAGTGACTTCTGGGTTCCGGTCCTGGCCGTTTCTCATTGTGACAACTTTGGCACGTTCATAAGGAGGTGTACCAAGGTTAAACTTGTCAATGATAAATTCAAGATACTTGCGTAGTCCTGACAGCTTTGGCACGTTCAGGATTTCCGTTTTCGCTTGAATTTATCTAGTATCACATATACATCTGGTATGGATAAATTTCTATCAACTATACCCTCACTGCTTTGGCACGATCTCGAATGCAGCCATAGAAAAAATATCCACAAACCGTATTGACAAGACACCAAGAAATATGTATCCAATACATATTTCTTTCTAAAAACCTTATTAATTAGGGATTTTCCGCAAAGATGATACGTTTTTAATATAATCAAATTAAATAAATACAAGCATGTATAAAGTAAGAACATAATTAAACATTGAATTTAAAGGTATATTCATATCATGTGTTCAGGTTCAGACCTGCTCTGATACCATTTTTGTTGGGGTTTTGGGTAGTAATTCGGGTAAACGCAGCGGAACGCGGAAAATCAAAATTTTCCGATTTCAATAATTTAAATAAACTAATTTATTTTAATTACTCAATACTCAAAAATTGAAATTTTTACCCAAAAATCAGATTTTTCAGTAATTACCATTTTGCCCCAAACTTTGTATTTTTTATCATTTAAGTCCAAAATTGTCAAATACAATTCTAATTGATTCCAAACTAATCCCAAAATTATTTATACATGTCTAATACATGAAAATACAATTTGCAACTCATAGAAACCGAATTTCCAGAATTTTCCGAATGGTCCCTAAACTTTGAAGAATTTACAATTTGGTCCTTTTTGTTCAAAACATGTCAAGATCAAATCCAAAAATTCCCAAATTTAATATTCATCATATATAAATTAAATCTCATCACATATACGAAAAGCCCCAAATTTGGTGAAGGTTAAAAACCCTAATTTTATAATTTCACAAATTAATAAAATTAACACCAAATTAATTAAATTCAATACTTTAATTCAATTCTTACAACACCAATCAAGCCTCACCATCATGAAATAGTTCAAGAACAATTCTAGGTCAATCATGAGTGGCTAAGTAACTCTAGAATGGCAACCAGCATCAAATGGTTAAAAAGAATGCTTAATTACACCTAATTAACATTCTTTAAGTTCAAACATGCCAACATCTTTCATCTAAGTTCCCAATCATCAAAAACACATCCATAAAAGAGTAAAGAAGAAACTAAGCTACTCATATAGAAGCCTAGTATGAAAGAAACAATTTTCATAAAGAAAAAGTAAGGAAAAACTTACTAAAAATCCTTATTTTTAAATCTTTTCTTCCTTTTCTTTCTCATTTTCTCTCTTTGTTTTTGTGTTTTAGGATTCTTAGAATAATGAAACAAAAAAATAAAAATTTCCTTTTATAATTTCCCTAAAAGACCAAAACAAGGGAAAAAATAATGGCCACTTATTTTTCAATTTTATTTCATTAATTCACAAATTGGAAAATGATTTAATTTTTATTTGTGGTGTAAAACCATTAATCAAATTAATTTTTATCACAAACTATCCAATTAAATCATGTTAAATGAAACCAATCAAAATTGGCCACTTTATCCAATTAAACATGCCATTTATTTTACTTTATAAAGTAAATAAGATATTAAATATTTAATTAATTCAATTATTCAACATTTGAATAATTAAATATAAATATCTCAAATATATGTATTATATTTACATTAAATAATCAAAATACATATATTAATAATAAATGTCAAATATCACAATTCGATATTTATAAAAATGGCCGAAAGATCTCAAAAGCATGTATCTTCGTTTAACCATTAAACGATTTATAAATAATCAATATTATTTATAAAAGTTGTCCTCGAGCCTTACGAGTATATCTCATTAGTGAGACTCTCTAGGTTCAGACATATCCGTCACGAAATCTAATTTAGTGTCCATAATCTACCTACCCGTAAATTATGACGAACACGGATAATGTCTCTGAACCATACAGGTCGAGGTCACTGCATACGTATAATCCTTCCGTCATAGGTATCCAGATTATCCCAGAGATATAGATATAAACGTCAAATATCTTTAGGTATAATTTCGTCGACGATTCTATAGAAATCTTTTAAATAACACTTAGAAATGATTTCTACAGTGTACCACAGGCCCATGGATACTATGCTTTGTACACAGAACTGACGGATCCTATCTTGATACGCACAGGATATCATGAGGATCAGTCCACACCCAACGAACAGGCGGAGGTCTGATCTAAATAGATCGGTGATGTGATTGTCATCAAAGTGTGGAGGATACCTCATATATCCACAGTGGTATCTCAAGTTGAAGGATCAATATATGCTCACTCAACTCGAGAAGATTCTTATTGACGTTGGTGTACCATCTATTAAGAATCATCAGTGAATCGTTCAGTGTTTATCTGATATAAACACCTACGTGTCTATATGAGTCTCCTGAGACTCATGGTTCATTGAGAAACCATTAGAATCCAACATTCCAATATACGACACGTACTGGTCTCAACGGGTTTACTTACTGACCAAGTAATTGTAAACCTTGACCAGAAACAGTTAAAGAATGATACTGTTATGATACTGCTCAATGTCTGTTGTGACGCATTTACAACTGTATCATAACCAATCACTCTATGGTCAATTACGTCTTTACCATATAATAAAAGAATTTATAGTATAGAAACTTTTTATTTTATTCATTAATAAAATATATACAAAAGTATTTACAGGGAAATACATAAGAAATTGGCGCTTAGAGAACCAACCCTAACACATCATATGTATAAGATGGTTGGATATTTCTTCAATCTTATGAGCAACCAAAACAAAGATTCTGGATTCTTTATTTCTTGGGGAAATCATAGTTTTCTTCGATGGAGTAATATATAAAGGCTTCCCAAACAAAGAGATCTGGAATAGTGGAAACTCCTGAAGCTATGATAATTCTTGTAAGTAAAGATAAAACCCCAATTATCTTCGCAATAAAAAGATCTGGCTGATGTAGACTTCCCCAATCTTGACCCACTGGTCATCTCTCTCATGATTGGAAGCACAAAAGTTCATCGTATTTTGGTCAATGGAGGAAGCAGTACTGACATCTTATTTGGAGAAGCATTTTGGGACTATGAAACTGAAGCAAAAAGACATGAGTCCTTGCCATTCATCCTTCATTGACTTTGAAAGAAGGAGGCTGAGTGAACGGGACATAATTTCATTACTGATGACCGTGTGCATGGGGAGGAACAGTGTGCTTGGATTTCTTGGTAGTTGACACTTCTTTTGCGTATAATGCCATCATATGGAGGTAGTGGATTCATGCAATGGAGGTTGTTCTATCCACCTTACACCAAGTAGTAAGGTGTGTTAATCCAGATGGGAATAGTACATTTGATATCAGCAGGTTGCCCGACAATGCTACGCCCTGACCATCCAGCTAGCAGATAAACAAAAGAATATTGCAGAGACCCATAAGTATGGGTGTTCGCGCTGTTGTTCGAGTTGGTTTTTTTATTTTTTTTTATCAAACCGCGCGGATTGGTGGTTTGGGAAATTAGAAACTGAAATCGCAAATTTGATTAAAAAAATCACGACGGTTCGGGTTGACGGTTTAGCAGTTTGAGAGGTACAGGTTGACAGTTTGTAACTTGTGAAAATTATTAGCTATTTGTTTAAACTTTTTGTGATATTGAGTTCAAAAATCTGTTCATATTACAGTCCTACACGAGAATCATGCCAAATAATTCTACAGCCTTAAACGAGAAGAATCATGCCAAATAATTATCACATTCATGTTACAATTAGTTTGATTTATGACTGTATTTTTGAAGTGGCAGTGGCTATTTCAAAATGAAACCATACCCACATTCATATTTCAATTCCAACATCATCAAACCCAAAAAAAAAATTATCAAAACCTAAGAAATATCATCATTTCAACTAGTAAACAAAAAATAATAACTGGAAAGAAATGTCAATAACCTGTAAAAAAAAAGTAATATTACAAAGTTCAAAAGTTCCAAATAATAAAAAATACGAAATGTCAATAACTAGAAAGAAATGCCACACCAAATATCAAAAGTTCCAATTCCAAATGTCAATAACCTGTAACATCAAACAATATTATTAGTCCATTATGTGTACTGTGTAATAACAAAGTAAATAATTATTCATCAATTTACTAGCATTAAGTAACTGGAAAGAAATAAATGTAATAATAACACAAACATGCAACCTTATATGGATTCACCAATCAGAATCGACATCTTCGTTCACATCATCATAAAGCAAGTTAGGCTCAATCGTACACATGGAACTTGATCCCGATAATTCTACAGAAGTAATATTACAAAGAAAAAAGAACACAATTTACTAGAAAATACATTGTCTTGTGTCAAGCAAATATTAATTTCAATATTTTTAAAATAAACATTACCTCATGCAAATTCCTCAAATTTTTGTACATCATCCATCGCTGCTCGAATATCAATTTCAGTCAGCTTAGATTGTAACTAATTTTGAGAACAAATTAATGCTTCAATTGTGTTAGGAGATAATGAAATCCTAAATGGATCAATTATCCTTCCACCGGTGCTAAAAGCCGACTCAGAAGCCACTGTAGAGACTTGAACAATCAATCACTCCTTGCTACCTTAGAGAGGATTGGGAATTTGGAAGAATTCACTTTCCACCAGTTCAATAAATCAAAAGTTTCATAATCTTCCTCAAACTTATCTGACAAATATCTAATCAAGTCACATTGAGTCTCCACACTTTGTTCATCCAACAAATACTTCTGGAATTGAAAATTGAGAAACTTTCGAGCTTCTCCACAAAATCAGCCTTATCAACCGAAATAGTCTCGTTGTTAGTTGGCACACTCACCCTACTAGATGATCCCATCAATGACTCATCCTTAAAGTACATATACAAGTCATTCAAAGCATCTCGCACCCGATTCTCAACATCAAGAGCCTTAGAAACATCATAAATTTAAGAATGAAAAAACTTGACATATTTCATCTTACACCTCAGATCAAGAACAACACCAACAAATAACACCAAATTCACTTTCTTATGATTCTCCCAATACTTGTCAATTTTTTTTCATATCAGTTGCCATACATTCAAACATTCTATCACCACTTTTGGCATATTCAACCAATAAAGTTTGAATTCTAACAAATTCATCGAAAATTTATTTATAGTCACATATAATGAAGCCGAAAATGCAAGTGTAATGTCATAAAACACTTCCAAGAACTTCACTAAGCATCTACATCGACTCCAATCATCCAACATAGGAGGCCCTTTAATTTTAACCCTATCAAAATACAATTTAAACCTAGAATCACCATCTTCCAACCTAAAAAAGCTTTCTCAAAAATCTCAGCTGCCTCAAACATCAAATATGTAGAATTTCACCTAGTCTTTACATCAAGACATAAAAGGCTTTTAGACTCAATCTTCTCCCTCTCAATACTAATTTTAAAACTCAATTTCCTAGCAGGGGATGATCTCATATATCTTACCGCATTTCTTATTTTCTCAATCGATTCATTATTCTCTCGCAAGCCATCTTTTACAATAAGGTTAACAATATGTGCACAACACCTCATGTGAAGAAATTTATGACCTAAAACAATGGTATGCCAATCTTTAGTTTCCTTGTAATATACCTTATTGCACCATTGTTAGATCTAGCATTATCCATAGTGATAGTCATAATTTTATCAATTCCCCAATCTAACATGCAAGCCTCGATGAATTTACAAATTGTCTCCCCCGTGTGATTAGGCACCTGACAAAAATGTAGAATTCGCTTGTGAAACTGCCAATCTTGCTCAAATAATAGATAGTCTGCTCATGTCCTGCTGAATTATTTTGAGCTAGCAAGCAACCAATTGACTCATGGGAGGCTGATATGTATAATTTAAGAGAAATATCTTCTCTTAGAGGCAAAAGCATAAGAAGCTCGATAAAATACTCTTTTATCTTCTCAAATGCATGTTGATGCTTCTCCTCCCACCCGAACTCCTCCTCGTCTTTAAGTTTTAACAAGTCTGAAAATTCTTTAGTCTTTCCTGTAAGATTTGCGATAAACCTCTTCACGTAATTCACTTACCCCAATAACCTATATAGCTCATTCTTATTTCAAGGAGGCTGAGCTTCCATGAATGCTTTCGTCTTGTTCTTGACAATTTCGATACCTCTCCAGTGAATAAAAAATACCATGAAGTTTCCTATTTTGACACCAAATGCACATTTGAGAGGTTCGAGATTGAACTTATATTTCCTCATTCTTTCAAAGTCTTTCCTCAAATAGTCAATGTGATCACTTTCTCTTTTAGATTTCACAGCAATATCATCCATATACACTTTTATAAATGGTCAATCATACCACGAAAAATAGCATTCATCGCCCTTTAGTAGGTGGCTCCAGTATTTTTAAGTCCGAAAGGCATGACCACCCACTCAAATGTACCAATTGAACCATGACACTTAAAAGCAGTCTTAGAGACATCTTTATTTGCAATAATAATTTGATTATAACTGAAAAATTCATCCATGAATGACAATAAAGAATTTTTTGTAGTAGCATCAATTAAAGTATTAGTGATTGGCATTACATAAACATCCTTAGGAGTGGCGGTATTTAAATCTCTAAAATAAATACAAACTTTCAATTTCCCATTCTTTTTACTATTGGAACTACATTTGCCACCCACTAAGCGTACCTTATTGGCCTGATGAAACCAGCCTTCAATAGCTTTTTGATCTCTTCAATTACTTTAATTCCACCTCATTTGACATTCTTCTTGGAGGCTGATGGTGTGGAAGGAAGACTGGCTTGATTGCGAGACCTTGTTTAACAAGGCTTCTACTAAGGCGTGGCATTTTCTCATAACTCTAAGTAAAACAGTCATTCTATTCCTACAAAATTTCAATAATTTTATTTTTAAAATTATCCTAGAGAAATCCACTGACATAAATGGTTCTTGAATTTTCTGGTGTCCTGAGGTTGATTTCTTATAGAGCACCCAACACTTTAGCTTTACTATCCTCTATTTTTGAAGGAGCGGGATCCAACTCATGAAATTGGATTTCCTCAATTTCCAACTCATGTAGTTGTAGACGCCGATTTCGCTTCGAGCCTACAGTTGAGATTTTGTAAAATTGGGGCACTGGCGATCCTGCAAAACAAAGAATGTAGAGTGAGCGGGAGTACTGCCCACCGGTGTGGTGGGTGCCGGGGGCACTCCGACGCCCAAGTCAGTAAAGGGTCTTAAGAAAGTTATAATAGAGTTGGCAAGGTTAGATGCTACCTTAACTCTGTAGGGTACCGTGAGGGTGGTAAGAATGAGAGGTTTTTAGAGAGCTATGGAGAATCGAATTCCCCCGAGTAAGAGAAATCCAAGTTCCTTTTATAAGCTATTTGTGTGAGACTCATTAATATGTTTAATTGTCATACCTTTTGTGTGTTGGTAACGGCCGTATCATAAAGAAGAATTATGGGCAGTCATAATGATTGAAAACGGTTGGGTTTTAAATGGTGTTTATGTATCTGGGAGTTACATAGGCTAATGTATGATGGGTCCTTGGATCTGCACTGGTGTGGGCTCGCGAATCGTTGGGCCTTTGTATACTTGAAGCTTGGGCTTGGAGTGAAAGGACGAAATTATCCCTGGATCAAATTTGGCCCATACAGTTTGTCCCCTACTCTCTAAGTCAAAAAGTCTTTGGCTTGGAGAGTACTCAACGAGTGTGTTATCTCGGACGAGGCCATAGTATGTTGGTGTACTCGAGCGTTGATGCGGCCTATTGATTGAACCAAGCGAATGAGCTTGACTCTACATGAGCCATTAGGGAAGTACCCGATCGATTAGACCAGATGAAGGTATGAATATTAGTCATATGACATGTGTCATCCATGTCTACAAGTTGATATGAAATGAGTCTATGGAGGATGTCCCTAGTTGGCTGGACTTGCTGAGGCCAGGAATATATGTGTTATACGACATATGTAATCCACGTCTGTGACTTGACTCGTCATGAGTCCAAGGGGGATGTCCCCGATCGACTGGACTTGTTGGGTCCAGGAAGATATAAGTCATACGACATGTGTAATTCATGTCTACAACTTTGACCCGACATGAGTCTATGGGGGATGTCCCATGTCATCTGGACTTGATGAGACCAGGAAGTTACAAGTCATAAGACATGTGTAATTCATGTCTACAACTTTGACTCGACATGAGTCTATGGGGAATGTCCCCTGTCATCTGGACTTGATGAGTCCAGGAAGATATACTCTCATTTGGTATCAAAGAGGGACCAAACCGAGGCTACATGTCATGTGGACCAGAGGAAGGTCCATGAACTGAACTTGACTCCATCACGAGCCAATTGGGGAGTGTTCCCGGTCGACTGGACTTGGTGAGGCCAGGAAGATATACTCTCGTTTGGTATCAAAGAGGGACCAAACCGAGGCTACATGTCATGTGGACCAGAGGAAGGTCCATGAACTGAACTTGACTCCATCACGAGCCAATTGGGGAGTGTTCCCGGTCGACTGGACTTGGTGAGGCCAGGAAGATATAGGTTATACGACATGTGTAATCCATGTCTATAACTTGACTCAATATCAGTCAATGGGGGATGTCCCCGGTCGACTGGACTTGACGAGACCAGGAAGTTATAGGTCATCATTCCTGACTCTATTATAACTTATTAGAACCATGCCTTAAACTTGGTGAAGGTCAATAAAGACATAGTAGTTTGGGGCCCGGAATGTGCTCATGTGGCCATAGTAGATTGACCCACATGAATGTCCATCGATTCCCAATTTAAAAATGCCCCTAGTCGACCAGACCCGTGATGAAGGTCTGATAATATTTATTCTACACGACATGGAGAATGAACATGAGAGTTTACATTCTGGCTCATCTAACGAAAGTACATGGGATTCTATAGTCGATTGGACCTCGTATAGGTCCAAGGTAGTCTATATCATACTGGACCTGGTGAAGGCCCATGAAACTATGGTTGATTGAACCCGTTGAAGGTCCATAAGAGTCTCCACTCCACAAGACTTGGTGGAGGTCGGGTGGTCCTAATTAAGGTTCTTGAAACTTCATTCTACTAGACATGATAATTGATTTCCTATGTAGTCTAGGGTTGAAGTTAATACATGTCTATCATATGGAGAATATATGACAATCACTGCATGTTGATTGAAAAAGATGACATACCTTTCATATCTCCAAGAGGAGTTGGCAATCCTCCTAACGTTGACGGATGAATATGGCCTTTTTTTTAATGTAGGCTAGAAGAGACGCCAAGCCTTTTATGTAGTCTGAAGGAGATACAATCCCCTTACGTGGTTTGAAGGGAATGACATTATATCTATGTCGTTCTGGGTAGATGGTAACCGCCCCAAGTAGTCTCCAATAGATGTCAATTAAAGAGGGTACTTTTTTGGCAGATTAGGTATGCTGGGGATTATGAGGGTATTCTCATGTTGACTGGGGGAAGTGTGTAGGATGGTTCAAATGATGGTCAATATACGTCGACTGGAGCAAATGGACTTCTCATTAAGAGTGGAATAAATGGGGCAGATGACAATCCTATTGTGTATGTAATTGTTCTTGGAGAATGGCTAATTAAGTAACCATGATATATGGTATTTGCTCGTGGTGTGACGCAGTACATGTAGAAGTGTTTGGAAGGATCGTAGATTGAGAGATCTTTGCACGTTATGAATCGTCAGGGCCCCACGGTGGGCGCCAAACTGTAGACGCCGATTTTCGCTTCGAGCCTACAGCTGAGATTTTGTAAAATTGGGGCACTGGCGATCCTGCAAAACAAAGAATGTAGAGTGAGCGGGAGTACTGCCCACCGGTGTGGTGGGTGCCGGGGGCACTCCGACGCCCAAGTCAGTAAAGGATCTTAAGAAAGTTATAATAGAGATGGCAAGGTTAGATGCTACCTTAACTCTGTAGGGTACCGTGAGGGTGGTAAGAATGAGAGGTTTTTAGAGAGCTATGGAGAATCGAATTTTTTTGAGTAAGAGAAATCCAAGTTCCTTTTATAAGCTATTTGTGGTGAGACTCATTAATATGTTTAATTGTCATACCTTTTGTGTGTTGGTAACGGCCGTATCATAAAGAAGAATTATGGGCAGTCATAATGATTGAAAACGGTTGGGTTTTAAATGGTGTTTATGTATCTGGGAGTTACATAGGCTAATGTATGATGGGTCCTTGGATCTGCACTGGTGTGGGCTCGCGAATCGTTGGGCCTTTGTATACTTGAAGCTTGGGCTTGAGTGAAAGGACGAAATTATCCCTGGATCAAATTTGGCCCATACAGTAGTTGGATCCAACTCATATCAATACCTAAAATATATATTTAACCCGCATAAAGTGGGGCACTGTACTAGTTAAGTATGATGAAATCGGAAAGATTGTCTTGAATATTTCATCGAAAAATATTGCCCTTTAGACCCATATGTTAAAATTTCTCTTTCAAGCTTGAAACATGCAAGCAGATTTTCAACAGGGGTTAAACATTAATAACATTCGGACATGAGATACAAATATGAATTCCACAAACAAAACTAAATAAATCATGTCAATTTCTCTATCAACATGTAGAATATAATATTTTATTATAAGATACGTACTAACAACAGTTATATGATGATTAAACATTAAGAATAATAATAAAATACTCCACAATGGATACTCATTCAATAACATTCCTAGAAGGTTTAAATCAGTATTTTAAAAACCGGATCGAACTGATTGGATCGGTTGAATTGGGAACCGATCGTGAGTCTGATTCGGTTAATTGATAAAAATCGGGTAGCAAAAAAATCGATCAAAATCGGTCAAACCCGATAAAAACCGGTAAAAATTAATGAATCGGACCGGTTCAATTTTTTAAAATTTTTAAACTAAAATTTAATATTTTTTATAATTTTTAATTAAATAAAATTATTTATGATGCATGTTGGTTTTACCAATTTTTTCGAAATAGTTCAACTGATCGAACCATTAACTTATTAATGGATCACCGGTTCGATCAATTGAACCTTCTAAATCACCGGTCCAATTGTGAAAAAATTGATTTAAATCACTAATGGCTAGGGTACATCACAGTATTAGTAAAGGGAATTAGTTCATAATAAGATTAAGATAATCATCCATGATCATGTTAAGAAACATTTAAACAGAACAAATTAAAAGAGATAAGGATAAAATCAAAGAATCCAAAAACTGCAAGCAATTACCCGTAAATGCTTCTCAAATTCCTCTCAAGTGGCTTGTGTTAACAGGCTTATATGTGCATGCACTCTATCAATTTGCGTGCACCTGTGAATTTTGCTTCAGTTTCAATTCACCTGTGCTTGCGTGCTCTGGTCCCTCTTATTTTGCGTGCAATTTCATGCTCGGTCTCAATTCTCTTCTTTAACCACGATGATGTTGAACTGTCTTAAATTTTATAAGATTTTCAGTTAATTGTTAAAATAAATTTCTATAAATAAATAATAAAAATAGATAAATCAAATTATATATTAAAAATTGAAAATTTCCTGAATTTCAAGTCCATAATTTGGGATCAAATTTTAAAATCTCAAACAACCATCTATATTGATCATCCCTAAGACCACCACATACCCTAATGTTTGTGTTGTAAAGTTCACAAATAATAGAATAAAAATGAAAAGTACAGAGATTGATAATGAAAAATATATTATTGCTTAGTTATCAAAAGGTCGATCATTTATTTTCAGGATTCTCTCATTATTTATAATACTCCATTGCAGGAAAAATAAAACTGACAGCGGTTACATTCTATTCACGTTTCCCATTAGCTGGCTCACTCCCTAGAATCTCGGAACTACCTATTCTGGGCGGTTGTCCAGCTTAAAGGAACGGAAAGTAATTAATAGGTTGTCTGATTCCTTGTTTAAGAGATTCGCGTCATCATGGAGTCAGCCTTGGTATGGACTTTCTATTGGTGAGCTCTAAATTCAGACTCTGATGGAGGTTCTAACTTTAGACTATGGTGACGGGTCATGTTATCAGACTCTGATTACAAGCTCTGTTGCCTGACTATGACGATAGGTCCTGAAGATTGGTTCTGGTAGGAGGTCCTGGCGCCATCTTCGTCTAGCCATGTGTTATTTCACCAGATGCTTGATTTTCCCCAACATTTCCCTCTTTTGTTTGCATTATTTTAAATAAAATGATGAGAACAAACAATAGTTTTCGAGGTAATTCAAATTTTCAACGGCCAAGTGTACTATGCATACTTTACATACTCTATAGTATGGGCCCTTAATGGACTTTTAGGTGTTCTGGGCAGCATCTTTGTTTCCTCAGGAGCCTGACCATCACGTCCCATAAATACCGATTTGATTGCCTTTGTCAACTCCACCAGTTCAAAGTTTCAAATATCAAACCCTTGCACTCTCTTCTCATGTAAAACCGTTTCTTTCTAGCACCCTCACTTCTAAATCCAAGCTCACAATCCTTCTACTACTATGGCTTCTTCATCTTCTTCCGACGATAAGATTCAGCGCCTGAGGGAGGACACTGATGTTCCTCATAACATTTACCTACAGTCCCTCCATGAGAGTGCGTCCCTCTAGGAAACCAACCCCGCTGTTATCCCTCGTTGTGGCATCGTTCTAGAGGAATACCATATTTGAATCCTTTGGTTCCCCATTCACCCTATACTTCACTATATCTTTGTGCTCTGCAACTTGCAGTTGACCCCAAACGGCCTTAGGTGCGTCGTGGGTTTCATTATCTTCTCCATGGTCAACAATTGGCGCCTTACGATCCATAACTTTTTCTACTTCTTTTTTCTGACTAAGGCAGAGTCTGCCAGCGATGTGGACAGATACACCTTTACACCCCGAAAGTCAAAAATTATGTTAACGATGTTGCCTACCTCAGATAAGGATTGGTCTTCTAATGGTCTATTAATGGTGACCGGCAATTGGCAGACCGGCGCTGTCGATCATGTCGTCTTTCCTTTGCGACTATCAATGAACCAAAGTATTTTGCCAGCTCCTGTTTCTGAGTCTGAAATTTACGCCTTCTTGGTCAATTATAGGGTCTGATATGTTTTTCTTTTTTTCTTTTTAGCTTCTAGCTTTGTATACATTCCTTTTTGCATGTGATATCCTCTCTGTGACATACACCAACAATGTTATTGTTCATAGTGGCCTTACTTTCTCATTATTGAATGCGAAACAGGCTTCAGAATGGGTCAGATGAGGTTTTTATCTATCATATCTGTTGGAATACCTTCCAAAAGATGATATTTGAACTGCTCCCCCTGTTTACTAGGACACGGGACACCATTACATTTGATATACGCAGTTTGATGATCAGATGATATGAATGCTTTGGCTTCAGCATATCCATGTCCCTGTCCGTGAAGAAGATTGGTGCTGAGTATGTGGATGGCCATGTTCCTATCCTAACGCAGTTTACTTGAAATCCTATAGCTCTCATCTGATCCTCCCTCTCTATATGTCGGTGCTCTATCCTGCATTGTTTCTCGTGCCTTTCTCGGGCGTGTCCATTTGTATACAGAAGACATATGCCAGTCTTCATTTATCTCATGAGGCATCGCTTGGTATTGCCTTGGATCTTAGCCGGGTGTTTCTCTGGTCTTGGTATTGATGGTAGTTTCCCAAGACAGAGCCCCGACTTCCAACCGGCTCTTCCCTTTTAGATATTTCAGTAACTTTCTTTTCTTCATAATTACTTTTAACTATCGGTACAGGTTTTTGTATTGGGCGGTGGTGTGCCCTACATATCTATGAAACTCGTAGTACAACCTTTTATCCCAGTACTCTTCTGGCACTCTTATCGACTGAGGCTCCCTCAGCAGACCCTGGTTCTTCACTTTATGGAAGATATGCTCATGTGGTAGGGTGAACTAATATAATATCCCGTCATATTCCCACCTTGGTCGTTTAGGTTCTGACTCATACTTTCCATTCTCCTTAGTATTTCATGAGGTCCAGATTTCCTTCATATCTCCTAGTGACTTTTTTTCTTCGAGTCTTGACTCTGTCCACTGCTGGTTCAGCTGATGCGACCTTGATATGCCATCGTGATCGTAGCGGCCTGAGACATCCTAGTTCTATTCTCCATTACCTTCAGCAGGTCCTCTATTTTGGTCCGTACTTTTGACATGTTATACGGAGGTGCCTTCAAGAACTTCTCATGAATGTATGACCCACTAATCAACCTTCTGACGAAGAAGGCTGCTGCTAACTTTGAGTCTAGGTTTTTGACAATGTTCATCTTGTCAATAAACCTCTCTAAGTAATTTCTAGGAGGCTCATCGTATCTCTGCTCCAGCTGTAAGTCAGCCATGGTAACTTCAGTGGGATGGTTTCCATGGTGTTGTTCATTGAATCTCTGCCCCGGATCTTCAAAGCTTCATATTGATCTCTCTGGCAATTGTAAGAACCAAGAGAGGGTGTTGCCATCGAGAGTGGTGACGAACAACTTGCACATGAGAGCCTCATTGGTGGTTTCCAGTGTGAGCCTCTGTCGAAACTGAACCAGGTGAGTAACTGGGTCTAACTTCCTATTGTATTTGTCTATGCTGGGGTGGGGTGAAGTCTCGGGGTTTCAGCTTCTATTCGATCCACTCCTGGAATGGTGAGGTGGACATCCTCATGATTACTAGGTCGGCCAAATCTGTCAAGGTCTGCACCCGAATGCCCTCGATCCTCTTTGTTATTTCCACCACCAACTTTTCATCGACACATTCTTCATTCTAGCGGATATCTTTTCTATTACGACTCACATCCAGACCTTTGCCTTTCTCTTTATGCTCCACCTCTCTCCATATCCAGGCCCTGATTCCCGGAAGCTTCTGCATCGAAATCCGCATTATCAATCTTAATAGGGCTATTTCCTCGAGGTCTTTCGTCGTGGCTCTCTTCTGGCCACCTCTCCTCGCAGAGGTCATCGACGGTGACTTATTCCTTCCATTTCTCTTTGTCCTTACTGGGGCTAACTCCCTAGATCTGGGCTTTGAGTGTCTGGTTCTCTTGTTGTATGACTTGCATATGTTCTTGGAACTGCTTTCCCATAGCTTGTATCTGGTCCTCCATCTGCTTCATCATCTCGTTCCTAATTACCGGAATGTCCATCGTGGGTATCAGATGGTTGGATACCTCTTCCTCCTGGTAAGCAACAGATGCAAAGATTCTAGACTCCTTATTCTTTGTTGTCATTCTTACTTATTTGATTAAGCTAATTTTCCTAGGTTTGGTAATTGCAGAAAATCGTAAACACAGTGTTTCGTCTCAGTTTCCCACAAACGATACCAATTGTTTGTTCTATAAACTTCATAAACAATAGAATAAAAATGAAAAGTACAGAGATTAATATGGAAAACTATATTATTGCTTGATTATCAAATGGTCGATCATTTGTTCTCAGGATTCTCTCATTATTTATAATACTCCATTACATGAAAAATAAAATTGATAGCAGTTACATTCCATTCACGTTTCTCATTAGCTGGCCTAATCCCTAGAATCTCGGAACTGCCATATTCTGGATGGCTGTCCAGCTTAAAGGAACAGAAAGTAATTAATAGGTTGTCTGATTCATTATTTAGGAGATTCACGTCATCATGGAGTCATTTAGGAGTGATCGGTTCCGATCTACCCGGAATTGCATGGAACCAGACCGATTTTTCGATTTCGAAACTGATTCCTTTAGGGTCAGTTCTGGTTCCAAAATATTAGAAACATATTTTTTCATGTCCTGTTCCGGTTCTAGTGTGGGGGAAACGAAACCGAATTTTGGAACCGATTTCCAAATTATAAAATCAAAAAAAAAAAAAATATTAAAGAAAAAATTAAGGAAAGTCCAAGTCTCTTACTTATATAATGTATATTCACTCCACCCAAATCCTAAATTAAACGTATATTGAAAAAATATAACAAAATCAATTATCAATTATTATATATATTTTTTAAAATGAAACAAAAATATATTAAAAAAATAAAAAATAGGGTAACCCGAAATTGATTAAGAATCGATAAATGAGATACCATATTTAATTAGGTAGGTTCCGGTTATAAAATGTTATAATGAACCGAATTTTTTCGGGTAGGTTTCCGTTCCACTCGGAACCAGAATCGAAACTGATTTTGCCCTTATGAATAAGCAATGAAAGAGAGTCATAAAATATTTAATACCTTTTTAATTTAATTTAGGCTCGTTTCCAGTTTATTTTATGTATTTTTAATTTAAAGGTTTTGAAATGACTCAATAAGTTGGGAAATAGAGTCATGAAACATTTATTTGGGAAAACAATTTAATTTGGAAACATATTAAATTTGAAGACCAAAAAATGAAGTATTGTAAAGTATTCAGGATAAAATTGCTAGGTGTTTGAGGAAAATCAAGCATATGGTGAAATGACACGTGGCTAGATGAATATGGCTGCATGACTTTCTATCAGAACCAAACTTCAGGACCTATCTTCAGAGTCTAGCAACAGAACCTATAATCAGAGTCTGATAACAGGACCCGTCACTATATGTCTGAAGTTCGGACCTCTATCTGAATCTGAATTCAGGGCTCACCAATAGAAAGTCCATACCAAGACTTCCAAATCCTATTTAAATTTACAAAACATAATAAATGAAAAGAAAATAAAATAAAATGAAATGAAATGAAAACTAGCATAAAGTAAATTAAAAAAGGTGTTAATATAATATGCAAATTTATTTTTTATTCAATTTCTTTCTTTTTAACATTAGATATTATCAATTAAATGTTTTTATGACTCAGCATATTGCGTATTTTCACGTATCAGCAGCAAATACTCATTCGAAGTCTATATTAATCAAATCACCTTAGTCTCCGTTGACGTTGAAAATTTGCTTAAGAATATTGTCACTAATATCTAGTACTCCACCTTTCGCCTCTAATTATTATTGGAGCGGGGAAAAAATCTATGCTTCAGTGGATAGCAAAGGACAGGGGATGCTTCTCGTATGTCATGAAATTATTCGATTCTTCTTAATATTTTCTTAATTATTAATATTAATAAATAATAAAAATATTTCCAAATTTATAAATTAAACCCTTATAAAAAATAAAATCCCTTTCAAAAAAATCTCCGGGCTTCACCTTGGTGGTTTTTTGCTTAGAAGATTCTCCCTTAAAAAATGAGTCAAGGTTAATATTTATATGAAAATCCCGCACACCTGGAGTTGATCCGATCTTATGAATATTTTAAAAAATTTTAACTTAATCGCTTTGGGGAGCTCCCGCCAGCTCAAGGACAACTTTGTTATCCTTCTCGTGCTAGTTTAGTTTCCGAACCAAGTCAAGGTGCCGTTTTGGAAATTTCCTCGTGGTTATTATTTCATAGATGTACAATTATTTAATGTGAAGATGAAGAAGAAAAGTTCGACTTTGATACTTGTTGTTGATTGAATCTGGACGTCAAATGGTCGATGTTCCATTTCAATACGGCTGTGGGACAATGAATATGAAAAGGTGTGCCACTTTCTTATAGAAACAGCGTCTCTTTGAATTCCAAGCTAGGAAGATTCCTAGAACGTAGGAGCAGCAACTCGGCGGCCTCCGGTACAACAGTTGAATTTTGAGAATTTTAATATAAAATTTTATTTTTCTCTTTCGACGTTAAATGAAAAAATTTTAAGAATTATAATATCTTTAAATTTGGAGTGTTCGACTTTCAAGAATTGTATTGTACTAAGGTGGATGATGGTTGTGAAATATGATCTATTGTGAAAATTTTAAATCCACACGTGTTAAATATGATAATATAAATGAGAATATAAATTTATGAGTTGATTATCCTTACAAGTCGATTTTTAAAAATGAGTTATATCCGTGAATTTATAACATTATCATATATATTTTATTTAAAGATTTAGGGGTTTTTTTTTTCTAACTTTAGAGATGTCATGACACCTGTTGAATGCTGGTTTTCGTCTCAGGGACAATAACAGAATATTGTTCTCAGGATTCAACCTTCCTTCAGCAGTGAATTTGTTTGGTTACGGGAAACCAAAAGCAAACTTTGGTAGAGGGAGAAGAGCATGCAGATTAACACCAGAAGTTAACGTGGTTCGGCGGATCGAGTCCAGCCTACGTCCACTGGCACAAAATGAATGGTGTTTTACTATTATAATACGCTCGGGCCGACCTGTTTGTGGTCAGTCAGTGTGAAGACCGAGATGTTTTACAAAAGAAATTTACAAAAGGCTCTCTCTGCCTCTATTTTATACCTCTTCTCTCCTTTTTTTTTGTATGTCTCCCTCCTTTTCAAAAAGGACTTCTTCTTATATATACTAAGTTTGAGGCGGCAAAGATGAGGCGGTTGCTGTTCCCATTTCTGCAGAGTCTTCCACGTGAACCTGCTTCATTTATTAAGCTTCCTGCCCTAGGCCTGCTCCTGTCGAAAGTGAACCTGCTCTCTGACACCCCATCACATCAATATAACTCTTTGCTGCCACATGCATTTAATAATGATGAAGCCTGGAGGGTGCTTCCGGGAAGTGACATGTGTAAAGGGAAATTATAATCTCGAGACTTCTGTCGGTTGCTAAGGGGTCGACCTAATCATTTGCCGAGCCATTCGAACTATTCCTGCCCTGCCTTGAATTGTCCGAACCTCTTGACTTACTAGGAAGGGAGCAGAGTAGGCCCGAACCGTGCCGACGAGATAATGTGGTCGGTTTATGGAAAACCGCGTCAAAACATATGTTATGGTCGGTCTAAACTGGAGGATTATGTCTGGGCTTCTGCCGAGCCGAGAAGTGCTTAACACTTTCCGAATACCAGCTAAGGAAAATTCCACCCCTGCCCCTGGCTCACATCGCTTGATTTATATGCTGATTTCTACCACCAACATATATCCCCTAGTTCTTGGTATCAACGAGTTTGTGAGTTGATGCCGAGAACTATTATAAAACGGCGTGTTGTTGCCTTGCTAGTGGTACCATATTTATCCATCTGCCAATAACTCTGCCACTATTTTCAGTTCTGCCGCATCCATGATTTCAGTTTCTCGAGGGGTCTGCTGCTTGAATTTCTCGTGTCTATTCTTCAAAGAATATGTATCTGAAGCTAGAGGATCTCTCCTGCTGAGCCTGCAACCTTGCCATTTCTTCTGTTAGCCCTGCCTGGTAACTTCCTTGTAACTTCATGTGACTTTTCTTCTTCCCTCCCTTGCTTGCTCCTCTAAATCTGGATGTGAAGAGAGATTCTTAAGTCCGACCACCCTTGAATCTGGCCATGAGACGGACATTTTGCTTCTAAGCTGATGACAGGTCCATTTGATGGAGCGTAATCGGACTTCATGCTGAGAGGAAATATCTGTTTACAAGAGAACGCTACATCCCTTAGTCCACAGAATCAGACTCGGTGGGAATCACCCCAATCCCGAGTTTAGCAGAGTACTTAGATCTGGGGGAATGATACATCCCCAATTGAAGAAATCGGACTCGATGGGAATCACCCAAAACTTGAGCCGAGCAAAGTACTTAAATCTGGGGGAATAATACATCCCCAGTTGAAGAAATCGGAATCAATGGGAATCACCCCAAACCCGAGCCGAGCAAAGTACTTAAGGTATTTGATGAAACAAATTCGATCCAAAACCAAATAATTTACGCGATCTCGGCGGAACGAAGTCCAGCCCGAGCCGAATAAACCATGAAGCCTCGGCGGAAAGCATCTAGCCCCGAGTTTATGGCACACAAAGGCCTCAGTGGAACGAATCCAGCCCCGAGCCGAATACTAATCAAAACTTACACAGAAGGGACATAAATCAACCTTCGAGGCTCTACTGATTCTGGCGCGGGCGTCCCCTTACCAGACCAGCGAAAAATAAAAAACAAAGATTTAGAACAAAATCGGTAAAAAGGTGGGGGAGACTTAGCACATACCATAAACGAGAAATTTCACAAAGTGTAAGTAACAAAACAGATGCCTCAAGGCAGCGTCCTGCCCGAGGTCTCCAAAACATAATTCCTAATCTCTCAACGGCCTCGGCAGAACATATCCAGCCCCGAGCCGACACCACGAAGTCTCGGCGGAACGAATCCAGCCCCGAGCCGGTGGCACACAGAGGCCTCGGCGGGACAAATCCAGCTCCGAGCCTAGACACCACGAAGCCTCGGCAGAACGAATCCAGCATCGAGCCGGTGGCACACAGAGGCCTCGACGGGATAAATTCAGCCCCGAGCCTAGACACCACAAAGCCTCGGCGGAACGAATCCAGCCCCGAGCCGGTGGCACACAGAGGCCTCGGCGGGACAAATCCATCCCCGAGCCTAGACATAGATGCAAGTCATGGGGTAGTTACGCTCCAGCCTCGGGAGTCTGATCCTGCCACGAAGGGTTCACGTGCTCCCTCATGCACTTCATCCCTTGAAGTAACTCAAACCCACTTAAAATGAAAAGAGCCACATCAGCGCACTTTTACCCGGGGACTTGGTGATGACACCAACGTTTGGAGTGCCACGAGTTTGGTGCCCTTTCTGACCTCAAATCATTACCTTCACATCAAACATGTCGAAAAAATAATGAAAACAACTTTCACGTTTAATTAACAAA
Source organism: Zanthoxylum bungeanum (assembly GCA_019454045.1). Taxonomy (NCBI): domain Eukaryota; kingdom Viridiplantae; phylum Streptophyta; class Magnoliopsida; order Sapindales; family Rutaceae; genus Zanthoxylum; species Zanthoxylum bungeanum. The sequence continues at coordinate 2,513 of SKCR01008949.1, read as the reverse complement.
CAAGCGAGATGTGCAAGTTTCTTAAAAAACAAAGAGATAGTCTTATTCATATTTAAAGGACATACTGCCCTTCTTACAACTCTTTGCGGGACATTTTAAGAGAGGCTTTTACATTTGTTTTCTTTTGTCTTCTGCTTCGCGGTCCAACCGCATATTCTGATCCGAGCTCCGAAAACTCCTGATGCATATGCCAGAGTTGTAAACTTCACATTCAAGCTGGCTCCTACATCAGGCGCTTCGTCGGGATCCTTCGATCTGAACTTGATCCCAAGGTTTCCGAGCTGGATCACAGGGTCTGCCGAATCAGGTACTCCGTCGGTGCTCATTCAACAATGCATTTCCCCGGTGCCTGGTACCTCCCGATCGACCATGGGCTTCCGGGGCGAGGTCGTCAGTCTTCGCTTTGCGTGATTTTCCCGAATACTTTTTACCTTCTTTCTTCTCATTCGGGGAAGACCACCACACTAATTGAGAACTGGACCGACAGACGTCCTCCCTCGCCTTTTGTTGACTAGCTCCCTGATCAATCCTCCAGCACAAGTAACTTGCGAAGCTGGCGATCGGTAGTTTGTGAAACGTAGTTCCTTCTTACTGAGGAGCCTGGTCAGCTGTCGCCAACGGATGTAACCCATCCCCCTCGTTACATTTCATTCGACAATTCACCCCGGATGGGTGTCCGTTGGCCAGTAATTTTACATTTCATTCCATAATTCAAAAAGAAAAGGTTTTTGTCCATACAGACCCTTTCTTTCTTCCGTTTCGGTTTGCTTCTTCCCATTCCTTTCCCCCTCCCTTCATTCTGCTGTTGAGCTGCTGATGAAAACTTCTGCTTCCTCCTTCCACCATCGTCTTACAACGTGAGCTGCTTCTTGTTCGATTCCTTACAGACGGCGCCAACTGTTGATGGCTGATTTTCGTATCATGGACAATAGCGGAATATTGTTCCCGGGATTCAACCTTCCTTCAGCAGTGAATTTTTTTGGTTACGGGAAACCAAAAGCAAACTTTGGTAGAGGAGAAGAGCATGCAGATTAACACCAGAAGTTAACGTGGTTCGGCGGATCGAGTCCAACCTACGTTCACGGGCACAAAATGGATGATGTTTTACTATTATAATACGTTCGGGCCGACCTGTTTGTGGTCGGTCAGTGTGAAGACCGAGATGTTTTACAAAAGAAATTTACAAAAGGTTCTCTCTGCCTCTATTTTGTACCTATTCTCTCCTTTTTTTGTATGTCTCCCTCCTTTTCAAAAAGGACTTCTTCTTAGATATACTAAGTTTGAGGCGACAAAGATGAGGCAGTTGTTGTTCCCATTTCTGCAGAGTCTTCCACATGAACCTGCTTCATTTATTAAGCTCTCTGCCCTAGGCCTGCTCCTGTCGAAAGTGAACATGCTCTCTGACACCCCATCACGTCAATATAACTCTTCGCTGGCACATGCATTTAATAATGATGAAGCCTGGCGGGTGCTTCCGGGAAGTGACATGTGTAAAGGGAAATTATAATCTCGAGACTTATGTCGGTTGCTAAGTGGTCGGCCTAATCATTTTCCGAGCCATTCGAACTATTCCCGCCCTGCCTTGAATTGTCCGAACCCCTTGACTTACTAGGAAGGGAGCAGAGTAGGCCTGAACCGTGCCGACGAGATAATGTGGCCGGTTTATGGAAAACCGCGTCAAAACATATGCTATGGTCGGTCTAAACTGGAGGATTATGTCTGGGCTTCTGCCGAGCCGAGAAGTGATTAACACTTTACGAATACCAGCTAAGGAAAATTCCACCACTGCCCCTGGCTCACATCGCTTGATTTATATGCTGATTTCTACCACCAACAACACCTTTCTATCTAAGTGGGCCCTCACCTATAGTCTACATATTGAGTTTTTGGGAGTAGAGCATATAAAGTTTTTTTAAAGATTTAAATTGTCTATAATATTCTTATTTAATTTAACAACATTATTTCATTTCTTTGTAACACAACTTTTAAAAAAAAATTCCAATAAAGTAATTTTATAATATTTAATAAAAGCTCTCATTTACAACTAAATACCTATTTTATTTTTTTTGATTTATCAAAAGTTCTACTTTTAAAAGCTTTATTAATAAAAGCTCTACTTGAAAAAGCTCTATTTCAAAAGATATACCAAACCGACCCTAAATCTTAAATATGTGGGAGCATATATATATTTAATTATTTGAGAGTAGATTTTTGGGTTAGATTTCAATTTTAATAGATCGAGATAAGATAGAAACATTAAATTGAGCTACATATTTTAACAAAGCTTCTTCTGAAGTATTCATTAGTCAATTTGTACTATTTTATATTTAAATAATCAAGAAATATGTTATTATTTGATTTTATTATTTGTATAAATTAGCACAGGGCCCACATTTTATGCCGATTAAAAATATCTTTAACTATAATTTCATATCATAAAAAACATAATTGTAGGCACTGCATTTTTACGCATAAAACCCTATGATGAGTCTCATTTTGGAGACACTACCTTT
>SKCR01008948.1:0-44907 GCA_019454045.1 Zanthoxylum bungeanum | reverse complement strand
AGTATAAAAGTTTTTTACCTTTTACCCCACCAAAGGGGAGTTACCTTCTCATTATTGAAAAGTAAAAACTGAAAATAATGAAAGAAAAGTATTGTGCGTAAAAGTAAATTGCGGAAAGTAAAAACTGAAAAATAAAGAAAAGAAAGTGCGAAAACGGAAATTAATTACTGAAAGCTGTAAATAAACACACAAGATACTATCTTCTTAGTATTCTTAAGGAATTCCTTAGAAGAAAGTATGAATTTACAAATGAAATGGCTTGGTATTTATAGGCAAAATTTACCTCCATCAAATCATCCACCAAATCCATTATTAATTGCTCCACTAATTGCTCCTCCAACATCCATTATTACTTGTTCCACTAATTGCTCCACTTATTGCTATCATGTTTGGTGGGAGTTTGACTATTTTTTATTTATTTATTTATTTTCTTTGAAAATGACCTTTAATAATTACACATAACACACTTCCGGATATTTCATCAATTTCGACCATTATATATTCATAATTCGAAATTTATTTTGTTCTTCAAAGTTGTGTATCATGAGTCTTCTTTAATCTGGAACTTGAATCCGCTCAATCTGATATCAGAGTAATAAGTTATGTCAAAATACGACAGATGCGCAAAATTAGAATTTCCAAAACTGCACTTCGTTAAAACGCCCTTTCAAGTTTCCAATCTCCAAATTAATATGTCAAGTCCAATATTTGCCCTTATTTGACCTACATTTTATCTAAATGATATCATTGAGTCCCAATATTATTTTATATGCAAAATAAACTAAAATATATCAAAACGTTCATCAAACCCTAGAAACTAACAAAATATTAAGTAAAAGGGGCGGTAAATAATTATATATTTTCTGCTCATCAGTCCACAATCGAGAATTTGTTGATTGAGGGCACTAGCGATCCTGCAAAATAAGAGGTAGAGTGAGAGTGGAGAATCTACCCACCGGTGTGGTGGATGCCGTAGGTACTCCGATGCCCAAGTCAGCAGTGGAAATGAGCTATAAATGTCGTAGAATGAGGAGTAAGGTCAGAGGTTACCTTGATCCCCGTGAGCTGCCGTGAGGGCGGAAGGTCGAGGATTCTGAGAGCTCTGCAGAGAATTTTATTAAGCTGTGATTCGTAGTGCTTGAGTGCCCTTCCCTTGTAGATTTATTCTCTTATATATACACACTCGAGAAACGTGTGCACTTATTGCTTTTAATTGCTCGTCCATTTGAAGGCTGGAAACAGCTGATTCATGAGGGATATTTATGGGTCTGGGTGTTTCGTGGGCTGGCATATGATGAGTCTAGGACACGGTTTGTGTATGATATTTTATTGGGTATGGGCTTGTGAAATAACTTTGGGCTAATATAAACTTATAAAATTGGGATTCCTTTGAGAGTCTTGGGTTCTTTAGATTTGAAGGATATTGGGCATTCCCTTTGTGTGTGGGCTTGAGATGGCAACTAGGGCCTGAGTCTTATCTTGGGTACTGTTAGGGGAATTTATGGTGTATTTAGTATTGAGCCCGAAGCGAAAAATCAAAAAGGCCCTTGGCCTAGATTTGGCCCGTACAGTTTGTCCCATACTCTTTAAGTCAATGAGTCATTGGCTTGGAGAGTACTTGTTGGTCGTGTCGTCTGAACCAAATCGGGAGAGTCTTTATTGTATGGACCAGGACACGATTGAGCGTCTTCAATGTCGCCTGGACAGTGTGGCTAAAGTCTTGAATCTGACTCGACAGGAGTTAGGGCGATGTCCCCAGTCGATCGAATTACACGTTGTTCCCGGTCATACTCCACACATCTTCAATGTAACAGTTGCAAAAGGCCCAACAGGTTTACACTTTTGCGATAACGTTGCTAAACAACTTCAAATGATAGGGGGCCCAAACACAAAGTGGCCCATCGGCATTTTAGAAGCTTTTGGCCCAATCGTCATAAGACATAAACTCGTCCCAGTTTAAATGGCCCAACAAGTTCACATCTCATGACAAAAAGTCCAAATGAATCCAAATGATGATGGTACCAAACACAAGCATAAAAGGGTGGCTTCTATAGGTTATACAACTATGGTTCACATGCGGGTTTATAGGAGTATAGATAAAGGCTCCCGCCGGCGAAGGATTGCCTACAACTAGGTCTCCCCACTCAATGGTTCGAGGGACCAAGTGAGAACACCTTTTTTATACTCTAAGGTACGTGCCAACGAGTGACGATACCATATAACGATCTGCCGCTTCAAGTGAAAACGACTTCTCGATACATGAAAGACTGTCAAATGGATTTCTCTATTGAAGATTCCCAAGAGGGAGGGTGGAGCGAACTCTCTTACATACCCTTACCTCTTAGGCTCTTATCGACTTGGTGACATGAATAAACAATAGATCCTCCAAATTAGTCCATCAAGGTAAGCTTTGAGTAAATGATTATCTAGATGTCTTCACAGCTTTTCCTTTTGGCTATAAAAAGGTAGTGAGTGAATGAAGACACCAAATCATTATCTAACTCTAATAAGGCATTTGGTTAAACCCATTGGTCTCAACCCACTTGTAGACATGGTTAACTAAAGCAAAAATCACAAACATTACAAGACATTATTTCAGGGCCGATTATCTATCCCCAGTGGAGTCGCCAGACTGTAGGACACAGAAATAGACGACGTTGTCCCGGGCTCGCGTCCCGGTCGAGAGTACGAAGTAGCCGGTGGGGGACTAAACTGAAGAATAAATGAGTCGCCACCCAACGTGAACTGGGAAATGATTTAAGTCAGCACTCACCCCTCACAAGGGAAGACCTCAAACCGTTGGGTTCAGAATGGTCCCTTACTTATGCCAACTGTAATGAACGGGTTTACGCAATAATGTAACCAAGTCTCATGCAACACACGCAGGATAATTCAAATAACACACAAGTTTGCACACCCATAAACGTAAATAAAATGAAAACAAATGCATGATTCCACAAGTATAGTAAACAAAGAAACGTGATAATGCAAATTGACAATAATAATCGAAACATTAATAATAATGACAGATAATTAAGTGCATAATGTAAAGAGATAGCTAAAGAGACAAATATGTATTAAACATGATAAAAGGATCTGTCTAGTATGTGCGCGTTCGTGTAGCGTCTGTAAACGCGTTCGAACGGAATGAGGCAGAATGCACGCGTTCGAGTAGCGTTGGGAACACGTTCGAACGAGATCACAAAAGTGGCATCTATGATGCAATAAAACACATACGTGAATATTTCCCAAAGTGGTACGTGGAGTTATATCTCAAGTACAGACCGCACTCTACCGTCCATTCAGATTCGGCTACAAAATTTATGTCTGGGTTTTCATCCGATATACCACGAGAGGCAACACTCAAGCATTAACACAACACAATCATTAACCCAATGTATACAAACATGAAATATGATAATGCATATGACAATAAATAACCAAAAAGACAAATATGCGAATTAACAAGGAAAATAAATAACACAAAATAAATGCGGAATACTAAACATGTGACTAAAGAATTTGGCTGTTTCAATGCAGGACTTCGCATACCCGGTTGGACGTATTCCACGTCCAACCAAGCATGCTGTTTCCAGGATGACAAAATAAAATATAACAAAGGTTGCCCTCAGGTCTTACCTTTTAAGTCGCTTCTCGGAGGTGCGTTGGGACGTCACCGGAAGGGTTAGTGCTTCGCTGTTTTTCTGGTTTGCTTGTCCGCTGTTTCTGCTCACTGTTTCACTATTTTGGGGACTGGTTTGGGTTGTTTTCGGACTGGTTTGGGGTGTATTTTGTTGTTGTTTTGGTTGTGTTTTGGGACTGTTTTGAGACTGGCTTTCGGACTAGTTTGATGGGGTTATTCGGCCACTGTTTAGGGGATTGTTTGGTTGGTTTGCTGTGTTTTGTTTTGATCGGTGGCTATGGACTATTTGTGGCTTTGTCTGTATCGTTCAAGGGTGACTTGATTTTGTTTGGTTTGTTCGGTGAGGGCAGTCTGTTTTATGTGTGTCGGTGGTGATGAAGGAGGCATGTGCATGCATTAACGTGGCTGCATGCTGACCTTGGCTGTTGTTTGTTCATGCCGATTATGTGTTGATTTGTGGCTGCTTCACATGAAAGAAAACAAGAGTTAGGGGCATGCTTATTTGTTGATGTGTTTCTCACGATTTGGGCTGCTTCACGTGAAAGAAGCCAAGGGTTAGGGGGCTGTGTATGTATTTAGGGTAAGACGTGATGGTGATTGTTTGTTGATGCCGAGAATGGTGGCTTTGTGATGGCTGTTTGTGATGGTCAGAGAGGGGTGTTTGTTGATGTTTTTGATGAGCGAGGGGGGATGTTATCTTGCTTGGTTCTTCTCGGTGAAGGATGGTTGTTGGTGGATCTGTTTTAGCTATGCGTTGAAGGTAAGGTTTTGGTCAGTTTAGTGGTCTCTTTTGTGGGTTGTTTCCGTGAATGTATGAGAGCAGTGTGTGTTGCCGAGAGAGAGATGCAGTGAATGAGAGAGGCTGTGTATGGAGAGAGGAGAGGAAGGGTTGTATGCGTCAAGAGCCAAGGGGGGAAGAGGCGTGTGGTTGTGTTTGTCAGTGGCGTGCCAGGTGAAGGGTTGTTGAATATGGTTTATGCAGTAGGTGTGGCTTTGCTGGTCGTGGGTGGAAATAAGGTAGAAGGGAAAAAAAGGGCGAAAAGAGGAGATAATAGAGAGATTAGGTTATTTTACCTTGAATGGTCTCTATTTCTTTGCTTGTGCCATGAGGATGAGCTCTATGGTGGAAGGGTTTGGTTTATGTTCCTTTTTATAAGAGTGGGCTAGAGTTTTCCTTGCATGGGAGGGAAACAAAGATTATGCAATAATGAGGGATATAATTAATTAGTTTGTCATAAGGAAAAGATATTCTGTAATTGGTGGGGAATATGTTTAATTTGGAAGGTGATTTATTTAGTTTAGCAGATGAATTTTTTTAATTTAGGAATGAGATTTGATTTGATTTGATTTATTGGATTTGATTTAATTTAATTTGATTTGATTTAATTTATGACATGTGTTTTAAATGTTTTAATTATTTGGATTGGGCTTTGGTGTGCTTTGTATGATGTGGGCGTGTGGCTTGGATGAATGGGCTTTAGATGGGCGCGGGGGTTTTGGGCCGAGCCTAATAGTTAAGACATAGATTAATCGAGCGAACCCGATGCTAAACAATTGAATTAATTTTGACAAAGTATTTAATTTTGAATTTTACCTTCCGACGTCCGTTTCCCGTAACTTCCACAACTTATCGGGTAGTGCCTCCATACGAGGCTCATCATCGGGCCTCATGCAAAAATGCAGTGTTTACAACTACTGTCGGTAGACTTGGAGATAAACCTGTTAAGAGCGACGATCCTCCCCGCAAGTCGCATGACTTCTTTGGGGTTTGTGGGGATGAAAATGTCGAGGATGGATTTTATCTGCTCTAGGTTGGCTTCTATACCGCGTCGAGTCACCAGGTACCCGAGAAATTTCCCCGAGGCTACACCGAAGGCACACTTGGTGGAGTTCAACTTCATCCCGTACTTCCTCATCACGTCGAATGCTTCCTCAATGTGGGCCAAGTGTTGCCTGGCTTGCAGTGATTTCACCAACATGTCATCAATTTGGACTTCCATGGTTTTCCCAATTTGATGGGAAAACATCTTGTTGACGAGGGGTTGGTAAGTAGCCACAACATTCTTAAGTCTGAATGGCATCACCTCATAATAATAGATTCCTCTATTTGTGACGAATACCATTTTTTCCTGGTCATCGGGATGCATGAGGATTTGGTTGTAGCCTGAATATGCGTCCATGAAACTCAGCAGTTCGTGCCCAGCTGTATCATCGATCATTGAGTCGATATGGGGGAGTGAGAAAGAATCCTTCGGACATGCTTTGTTCAAGTCCATGAAATCGATGCAGACTCACCATTTCCCACTCTTCTTCCATACTACCACGAAATTAGCGAGCCATTCCGGGTATTGGACCGCTCTAATGGCCCCATTTTCCAACAACTTTTGGACTTCATTGTTGATGACTCGGTTCCTCTCTGGGGCGAACTTCCTCATATTCTGCTTGACATGTGGGTAGTCAGGATCCACATGTAGCTCATGGGTCATCATTTCTGGGTCTATTACTGTCATATCTTCATGCGACCAAGCGAAACATCTGCGCTGCTTGAGGAAATCAACCAATTCAACGCGAAACGCGGGATCGAGGTTAGCTCTTACTGGGGTTTTATGTTCTGGGTAGAGTGGATGAATTTGGACCTTATCGAGTTCCTCCACTTTGGGAGTGTCAGTGTAGACTCGACAAGATCCCTCATGTAATTATTATGCTGACTTGGATTTTGCCTTCAGGGTCGTTTGGTAGCAGCTTCTGGAAGCAAGTTAGTCTTCTTTGATTTATTGGACACCCCATTTGGTAGGAAACTTCAGCACCTGGTGATAAATAGACGAGACAACCCTCATGTCGTGAATCCACGGTCGCCCCATTATCAGGTTGTAGGCTGAAGGGCAATCTAGGACCAGAAATATGGTTATTTTGTTGACCCCGCCCGCGTATACTGGAAGAGAGATTTCCTCTATAGTGAATTTTTGTTCCCCGCTGAAGCCTATCAAAGCGGTCGAACGGCGATTTACTTTCCCCAACCCACCTCCCATGTCAGTAAGGGCGGTTAGGAAGATGATGTTGGTTGATGACCCCGTGTCGACTAGCACTCTCTTGATCATGAAGTTTGCCAATTGCAAGGATATCACCAGTGCGTCATGGTGGGGATTCCTATGACTGGATACTCTGTCGTCTATGAACTCAATGACCAAATCGGTGTAGTCTCTCGCCACCATCACCGAGGGATGCGAGGCGACAATCGTTACCATCCTGGTATGTCGCTTTGCCGCGGAAGAGAAGATTCACTAACTTCTGATCCCCCGAGATGAAATTAACAGTGTTATTTATCAGTGGGGGTGATAATGGCCGATCTTTTTGCTCTCCTCTATCGTATCTCCTTGCAATCAACGCTTTCCCTTTCTCTCCGCGAGCAGGTCTTTCAGGTGCCCCTTGTTTAGTAGCTTCAGAACTTCCAATCTCAATGCTATACAATCGGCTGTCGTGTGGCCGTAGTCTCGATGGAATTCACACCACTTACTAGTGTCTTTCCTCTTAGAGTTTTCCTGGAGCGTGGAGGCCCTCTTACTTCTTCCTTTCCACTTGAGGTTACTTCACCTCTCATTTTCCTGAGCTGTAACAAGTTCACCCGGTGATATGGTGAAGTTATAGTCTGGGAGTCTGGGGGCGCCATAAGGAGCTTTCTCTCTATTGTCGAATGAGGATGATCCGCGATTGGGACCCCTGCCGAGAGGACGAATATCCCCACCACGATAAGCTCTTCGGTCGGTTGATTGATGGCCTCTCATACTGTATTCTTTTGGTCGTCTGGATGGATATATCGTCTTCTCTTGTAGATTGGATGAGCTCTCCCTCTTTTTGTTCCTTTTATCTTATTCCCATCGTATTTCTGTTCGGGTCCTGGCCATTGCCTGGTCCATTGTGTAGCATCGGTTCTTGGTCAACTTTTGTAGAGCCCACTGTCAGCCATCAACCCATTCCTGAAAGCTTCCACTGCTGTCGGCTGGTGGAGATATGGGATATCGATTCTTTCTTTGTTGAAGCGTGCCACGTAGCTTCACAGAGATTCTCCCTTCCGTTGTTGTATGACGTTGAGGTCATCCGTGATCTTCTCGAATTTGCATGAACTAGCAAAATGTTCCACGAACTTGTCTACCAATTCTTTGTATGACCCAATCGACTGGTACGGTTGATTGATAAACCATGTGAGGGCTGGGCCAGCCAAAGTCTCACATAACCCTCTACACATACTTGCCTTCATCTGATGCGAAGAAAGGCATGTGGACATCATCTTATACTTGTAGTGGATTATATGGTCGTCTGGGTCGGTTGATCCATCATACAACTTCATCTCGGGTGGACTGAATTTTCACGGTAGTTCGACAAAGTTGATTGCTTCCACAAAAGGGGTATCAGAAATTGCACCTGCTCTGCTTCTCTTCAAAGGTAGCCTGACTCCTGACAGGCTGGACAAAATTACTTTTTTGGATTATTGAATCTCCTTATGCATGGATGAAGCGGTAAGCCGCGTCTGATCAACTGGCGGATTGTGTCGACCCCTGTCTTGATTTGTTGGGTGATTTTTGGGTGGGGGATTATCGTCCGTTTCGTCGCCGAGCGTTTCCCTCAGGTTGGACTGGCGATCTGGATGATTGGGCATGTCCATGAATCCTATTTGTCTGAAGGTGGATGAGATATGTTCCAATTGCCTTAGGAGGTCGCTATTAGAACTCTTCACGGCCGAATTCTCTTCTTCCAAAACCCGCAGTCGTTCATGGACGATGGCTAGCTGGCTAGCTAAGTGATCTGATTGCTCGCTGCTTGAAGCCATAGTTAGGTTTGAGTTTCAGGAGTCGTAGACTGAGAGACCTTTTGCTTGCTATGAATCGCTAAGGCCCAACGGTGGGCGCCAAATTATAGACATTGGTTTCCGCCCGAGGTCCACAATCGAGAATTTGTTGATTTGGGGCACTAGTGATCCTGAAAAATAAGAGGTAGAGTGAGCGTGTAGAATCTATCCACCGGTGTGGTGGATGCCGTAGGTACTCCGACGCCTAAGTCAGCAGTGGAAATGAGCTATAAATGCCGTATAATGATGAGTAAGGTCAGAGGTTACCTTGATCCCTGTGGACATGCATCCGACGAGGCAAAAGTAACCTTTTTATTTCTTATATTATGTTGATTTCCTTGTAAAAATTTTGACTTTACATCATGAGAGATTGTCCAATTATGTCATGATGTAATTACCATTCACACTTATGCCTCTATATTTTCATAACATCCCATTATCATATGTCACTTAAAATCAAAAGAAAATACACATATATACATGATAAAAAAACTCAAGTCCGATAAGGCCCGTCCGAGTTTTGGCCTAGCTCGAAATCAATAAAATTCGAGCCGGACTCAATTCAAAAATCACGGGCCCGACCTGGTCCGGATTTAACAAATAATATATATATATATATATATATAATATTTATATAATAAATTATATATGTATGTATATACTTTTTTTTATTAAAAAATCAGGCCGGATAAAGCTCGGCCTGAGCCCGAGCCCGAGATGGGCCGAGCTTTTCCCGAGCCCCGAGCTTGGATAATAATTCCCGGACTCGGGCCGTTACCACTCCTATACACATAGTAAAAGCAAAATATATGTGTGTGGTATATGTATATTATAATTTGTCTAAATAAAATAAAAATATTAATATTAAAAAATAAAAAATACAAAAAAGAAATTACATCTCAATTATTATTTATATATATATAAAGTATTTTGAGGTAATAAAACATACAAAAAGAACAACGTTATACTTCTCTATAACTCAACTGATATCCAAGCGGATATCCCAAATGTTATATGACACTAATATGTTGAATTATAGTGCATATGACAAAAATAACCAAAAAGACAAATATGCGAAATAACAAGGAAAATAAATGCCAAGTGATGGGATCTTCTTGAAGAAGATCGAACCATGATGCGGACCGTACTGCTTTATTGCTTCTGTGGACACTTTTTGGTTTCTGATGGTTCCTTCTTTTTCTTTTGGTCTAAAATATTTAATTTAGTTGAAAAAAAATGTAATTAAGTCCCCAAGGGGGTGGGCTTGGTGGTGTAGGGTCCAGGATTTCACCTTGAGGTTCTGGGTCGAATCCAGGGGGTGCACTTCTTGTAAGAGCCTGGGATAGCCGGTGGTTTTACCTGCGCCGCGCCCAGAATGAGTGGTTTGGTGGCGGGGTTTCCATCGTTTCCAAAAAAAAAAAAACAATAAGTAATTTTAAGAAGTCCTAAATCCATCATCTAATATATGAGTGTCACATAATATTTTGAGATTCATATGTAAGAATAGTATTTGGAAACTCTAGCGTTCTTAATATAAAAATTTAAAAATAAAAATATATTTAATTTTTGTTATCAATTATTTCGATACAACAAAACAATAATTAAAAAAGAAAAGAAACGAACATAAATGTACAATTATAAAATATATGGTAAATCTCCTTTTAGTCCATGTATGTTGAGCTAAATGTTCGTTTATTAATTGTCCCAATATATTTTTCCGGGTTAGTTTTGTTACAATTAAAACTTTTTTTTATGAGTTCTTATAATAAAAACAACACACATATATTATAGAAGCCAACATTCGAATGATATTGCGATAAAATCTCATATAAAAACAATGGTGTATTAGAGTTTTTTTAAAAAATATATATATGAGCAAAAGGTGATTTAGGCTAATAACATATGCGGAATATAGAATATTTAATATATTGGTCAAAACACTGCTCAAAGCTTTCATAGCTCAGTTGGTTAGAGCACCCGTTTAGTAAGCGGGAGGTCTTGAGTTCGACTCTCAATGAAAGCAAAATCATTTTTTCCCCTGATAAGTGATTATTAGTGACCGACCTGGCATGTACTGTTTTTGATATTAATGTTGCAGTAAGCAATGCATCAACTTGACTACTGATGGTTCATAATATGTTTTTTTTTTCCAAGATCAGAACTAGTATCAACTATCTATATACATATATTGCTTCAAGGTTCATGATTGGGAAAACAACAAAGTAGAAAAGATCCAATATAGTCACTCTATTATAATTTAACTCTTCAATGGCCATAAGCAACCAACAGATTACTGATGATATATCGAATAATTTCTCCATGTCTTTTTCCTGAGTTTTTTTGTTTTTTTTTAAAGATTTTTCTGATGAAAGTTGAAACCAAGTAGTTGTTGATTGGCAAAGACAAGTCACCACTTACCAAAGTCTTATAGCATGATCAATGTCATCAATGAAAGCTATATATACTGCGCGTATCGTCTTAGTGATGACTTTGCTACTTGCTAGTTTAATTTCTTTTATATTATCTATTATATCTTGATTGTCTTCTTCTGGGCATGAATTAGTTCAAGCTCTGGTCAGCAATATTATGACTATTCATTTTGCTCTTCAGACTCTCAAATGTCACTGACTTGTTTCAAGTGAATTCTGCTGAGTTCGGTAAGATGCTTTGCTTGAACAATCTTTACTTCTCTGTCAGAGCCTCAGAGAGGTACTGATACCAGGTAAATAAGTTATTATCCCCATCAAAGGGTTTCAGTGAAGATAACAAGATTAGAGACCAGGCCTACAAAGGCATGATTGATGATGTTCAAGTGATGATCAAGCAGATGAGAACAGAAGATATATACTTGCCAAGTAATTGATGTGCATTCCAAGATCAATCACATAAACATTGTAAGTTTGCATGGTGTCTGTTATGGAGAAAATTACTGTACTTGGTCATACATACATTGTTCTTGAATTCCCTAACAATGGCTGCTTATGGGAGTACTGTTGCTTGTTTAATCAATCCAATTCTCTTCGTTGGCGTAAACGTACACAGCTAGCTTTCGATTTTACTACAGGTCTTCATGCACAAAGCCAGTATAGGCTTATATATTTGTTAATAATCTTTGGCCATAGGCTAATGTCTTAGGGTAATTAAAAGAGAATCTTGTTAGTGACAATGTTGAGTGATATAACAAAACCGCAAGATTGCAGTGAGCAGCGAAACAAGAATAGCAGCAGATTACAACACCACTAGGAAAAAATCACGAGCACGAACAGGAGCAATGAGCACTAATCAGAAATTGAAACCCGAGATCAAGACCTGAAACACAACAAACAAGTAAATAACGCCAAGGCGTGCATGATGCACTGTCCTTAAGACCAAATTCCGCTCCTCGTGGGATAATATCCCGATGAAAGAAGGACCAGAGAATGCGGCTTGACCTTCAAGATACAATGGCACTATCGTAAGTTTGCACTGCAAGTACGATAGTTTAGAACACAAAAAAAAAAAAAAAGAACGGAAGATTTATTAGAGGAGAAAAACTATTAAATCTATGTTTACCTACTCTTACATCTTTGACAATAAATTTATTACACGAGGACATTTACAGAAAGCAGAGCTTAATATTTTTTAATGAACCTCCTTTCAAAGTTGAAAATCAAACTTTTGAACTGTAAGGAATCTAGGACACCACTTATCTCCACATTGGTATGATATTGTCCACTTTGGGCCTAAGCCCTCATGGATTTGCTCTTGGGCTATACGTAATCGACCAGGCACAACAGGTTGCGTCCACCATGAGGAGGGAAATGATGGAGTTTAAAGAGGCAGTTATGTCCAGCCTATCAGGAGTGAAACTGCCAATAAGAAAAAGGAGAGCAGAAATTATTTCTGACACTCCATTCTTGGAGACCATCACATCTGTCGAGCTGCCACGGAAATTCAGTCCACCAGATATGAAGTTGTATGACGGATCCACTGATCCAGACGACCATGTTATTCACTACAAATACAAATTGATGTCAACTGGCCTGGCCCCTCACCAATGGGAGGCTGGGATGTGCAGAGGATTTGGGGAAACTTTAGCAGGTCCAGCCCTTACCTGGTTCATCAATCTTCCATACAGATCCATTGAATCCTATCAACAGCTAGCAGGCAAATTCGTTGAACATTTCGCGAGCTCTTGCAAGCTTGAGAAAACTACTGATGACCTCAACGCTATCCAACAACGAAGGGGGGGATCCTTGCGAAGCTACGTGGCTCGCTTCAAC
Organism: Zanthoxylum bungeanum; assembly: GCA_019454045.1. Lineage (NCBI taxonomy): Eukaryota > Viridiplantae > Streptophyta > Magnoliopsida > Sapindales > Rutaceae > Zanthoxylum > Zanthoxylum bungeanum. The sequence goes on along the minus strand of SKCR01008948.1, from coordinate 32,159 downwards.
AAAGAAAGGATGACTATTCCAAATCTTCATCAGCCAACAGCTGTGGAAGCTTTCAGAAACAGGTTACTCTCTGAAAGTGGACTCTACAAAAAATTAACCAAATTCCGATGCTACACAATGGGCCAAGCCATGGCACGAGCCCAAATAGAAATCATGTGGGAAGAAGATAAGAGGAATAAAATGAAAGACAGTTCCTCTAACTTTCATAATGAAAGAATTCACCATGCTTCCAAACGACATAAAGAGTTCGCAAAGATGATACATAATCATTTTTCAGATAAGAGGAATCATCAAAGAAAAGAACATCAACCCCACCGTAGAGATTTTGATCGACGACCTCTACCATACAGAGCCCATGAGGGAGCTCCAGTAGACAAACCGAGACTACCAGACTACAATTTTTCTATTTCCCCAGGAGATTTGGTTTCGGTCCTTAAGAAGATGGGGAGTGAAGTGAGATGGCCCCCACGTAACAGAGAAAGTTCCAAGAAGAAGGACACCAGTAAATGGTGTGAATTCCATCGGGACTACGGCCATACTACAGCTGAATGCGTAGCATTAAGGTTGGAGGTCCTGGAGCTACTGAATAAATGATTTCTGAGGGATTTACTTACAGAAAAGGAAAAGCTACTTTAGCCCAAAGAAACGAAAGAGACGACCACATGGACGCTCTAATTCCACCTCCAGCAATTGACAATACGGTGAATTTCATTTCAGGGGGATCAGAAGTCAGTGGAGTTTCCTACTCAGCAGCTAAACGACATACCAGGGCAGTCATGATGAACATTCCTCACTCTACAATGTCTTTGGAGAGGATGTTTACTGACCTGAAGATGGAGTTTCCAGACGACATCGACTCTGGTGAAATGAATCCACATCATGATGCTTTGGTGATTTCCTTGCAATTGGCGAATTTTATGATTAAACGAGTGCTGGTGGACACAGGCTCTTCAGCCAACATCATCTTCACAGCAGCCCTAGCAGACATGGGAACCGATCTGCAGAAAATAAACAGGCGAACAACGGTGTTAATTGGGTTCAGTGGAGAACAAAAATTCACCATGGGAGAAATAATCCTTCCAGTCTACGCAGGAGGAATCAACAAGATGACTGCTTTCTTAGTCTTAGATTGTCCATCAGCCTACAATCTTATCATTGGTAGACCATGGATTCATGAAATGAGAGCAGTATCATCCACACTTATCACCAAGTTCTGAAATTCCCTACAAAATGGGGGATTCATGAAATAAGGGGAGACATGGCTGCTTCAAGAGGTTGCTACTAGACGACACTGAAAGCCAAAATTCATTCCACATAGAAATTACAGAACGGACCTCATTATTTGGATCAGACACTTCCGAGTATTGGAGAACTTGATGAGGTCCAAATTCATTCTGAACTTGCAGATCACAAGACGCAAGTAGCAGCAAACTTAGACCCCAAGCTACGAGCATACTTGATTGATTTTTTGCAAAAATGACACAACCAATTCGCATGGTCGCATGAAGACATGACTGGGATCGACCCTGGATTGATTACCCATCAGCTCCATGTGGATCCAGACTACCCTCCTACCAGACAAAAGAGGAGAAAATTCGCCCAAGAGAGGAATCAAATTATCGATGAAGAAGTTTAAAAATTACTTCAGAATGGTGCCGTCAAGGAAGTCCAATTCCCAGAATGGCTTGCCAATGTGGTAGTGGTGCGAAAAAAGAATGGAAAATGGCGAGTCTGTATTGATTTTACAGACCTAAACAAAGCATGCCCGAAGGACTCGTTCCCACTACCTCACATCGATTCATTGGTTGATGCTACAGCCGGACATGAATTGTTGAGTTTCATGGATGCATATTCAGGCTATAATCAAATCCTCATGCATCCAGAGGATCAAAAGAATACTGCTTTTGTCACCAATAGAGGAATTTTTTATTACAAGGTAATGCCCTTCGGCCTCAAAAATGCTGGAGCCACCTACCAACGAATGGTCAACAAAATGTTCTCTCAATAAATTGGGAAAACAATGGAAGTCTACATAGATGACATGCTGGTGAAGTCTTCAAAATCAGAACAACATCTAGAGCACTTGGGAGAAGCATTCAACATAATGAACAAGTATGGGATGAAGCTGAACCCAACTAAATGTGCATTTGGAGTCGCTTCAGGGAAATTCTTGGGATATGTTGTCACAGGACGAGGTCTAGAAGCAAATCCAGACCAAATCAAATCCATACTTGAAATTCCCTCTCCTACTAGCCCGAAAGATGTCATGCGACTTGCCGGGAGAATTGCAGCTTTAAATAGATTCATCGCCAAATCAAAGGACAAGAGTTTTTTGTTCTCAGCAATTAAAAAAGTAAAAACTTTCGAATGGACTCCAGCCTGCGGAGAAGCTCTAAAAGATCTCAAGCGATATTTGACAACTCCCCATTTGTTGTCGAAACCACTCGACAGTGAAAGGCTTTTCCTATACTTGGGAGTCTCGGAACAAGCTGTAAGTGTTGTCTTGATCAGAGAAGAGAATGAGATACAACTTCCAGTCTACTATGTAAGCAAGGCATTACTTGATGCGGAGTCCCGCTATTCACAAATGGAAAAACTGGCGTTGGCGTTAGTAATGGCAGCAAGGAAGCTACGACCCTACTTTCAAGGGCATCCAATCACAATTTATTCGACATACCCTCTGAGGAGCATACTGCATAAACCGGAATTATCTGGAAGATTAACAAAATGGGCAGTGGAGCTGGGAGAACACAACATCACTTATCTACCCAGAACGGCAATCAAGGCTGATTTTCTTGCTGATTTCAGTCCCAGCCTAAATATTACAACAGATATAGAGGTAAATTCAATTCAGGCGATATCATCTTGGAAGCTTTCAGTAGACGGTTCCAGTAATAAGAGAGGATGTGGTCTAGGGGTTGTAATCACTTCTCCTGACGGTGATATACTACGACAAGCAATCAAATGTGGTTTCAGGGTTACAAATAATGAAGCAGAGTATGAGGCATTAATAGCAGGTCTCAGCTTAGCCAGTGAACTTGGAGCAAAGAATATATAAGTAAAATCAGATTCTCAATTGATTGTCAACCAATTCCAAGGTTCATATCAAGCGAGAGACCCTCAAATGGCATCCTACTTGTAGAAGGTGAAAGAAATCCAGTCGACATTTCAAGAACTAACGATAACTCAAGTCCCAAGAAGTGAGAATTCTCAAGCGGATGCGTTGGCTACTCTTGTATCAACAATGCACGGGGACAAACCTCAGTCTATTCCAGTAGTGTACTTGAACTGGCCAGCAATTTGGAAGGAGGACAAGAAGGTAAACTCCATCACTCCAAACGACTCATGGATGACACCACTTGTGAAATAACTGCAAGAGGGGCTACTTCCAGAAGATAAAACTGAAGCAAGGAGAATTCAGAGGCAGACCGTAAAGTTCACCTTATTCGACGGACAGTTGCTGAAAAGTTCGTTCACAGGACCCTACTTAAAGTGTCTTACTCGTGAACAAGCCCATCATGTGTTGTTAGAGCTACATGAAGGGGAATGTGGAAATAATTCTGGAGGACATAGTCTTGCACTTCGAGCCCATTCGACATGTTATTATTGGCCTACCATGAGGACTGACTCGGCAGACTACACGAAGAAATGTTAGAAATGCCAGAGGTTCGCCCTAGTTTCACACCTTCCTCCTGAGAAGCTAAATCCCATCATATCCCCATGGCCATTCATGAAATGGGGAATGGATATTGTCGGGAAACTCCCAACCACTGCGAGTGCTACTCTTACATTCTTAACAGATTACTTTTCAAAGAGATTGAGGCAGACTCTTTGGCAAAATACGAGATAAAGAGGTTCAATCATTTGTCTGGAAGAACATCATATGTCGATTCGGCATTCCCAAAGAGATTGTGACTGATAATGGCTCACAATTTATCAGCCATCATTTCCAAGACTTCTGCAAAAATTGGGGAATCAAATTAAGTTTTTCAACCCCACGCTTCCCACAAGCTAATGGTCAAGCCGAGTCTTCCAACAAGACCATTTTAAAACACTTTAAAGAAAAGGTTGGAAAGAGCAAAAGGAACATGGGCGAATGAACTTTCTGGAGTCTTGTGATCCTACAGGACGACTATCCGTTCCTCAACAGAGAAACTCCTTTCTCTCTCTGGCGTTCGGAACAGAAGTAGTGATACCAACTGAAATGAGCATTCCATCTCCCCGCAACCAATGGCTTAGTGATGATGCGAATCAACAACTTATGAATTTAAACTTGGAGATAATTGATTAATTGAGAGATCGTGCATCCGTTTGACTAGTAGCACATCGACAAAGAATGACCAGATACTTCAACAAAAATGTCAGAAGTAGTTAATTCAAGGAATATGATTGGGTATTACGAAGAATTTTCCAGAATACCAAAGAAATTGGAGATGGTAAATTAGGGCCAAATTGGGAAGGTCCATACATCATCATAAAAGTTGTTGGACATGGAGCCTACAGATTACAAACGACAGAGGGGAGACAAATTCACAACAGTTGGAACGCGATTCACCTTAAACGATTCTACCGGTAATGTATGCGTGCTTTTGTTTAAATTTGTAGATTACTACTTTGTGTATTATGATTCGACAAAATAACGAAACTCGTGTGAAGTTTATCCCAAAATATCATTAAACTATTTCATTGTTCAACAAAAAGCGATTACATAAAGTTAAAATTACAAGTATTTCAAATTTCCGGAGCTTCTTCATCCGGAATACATTCAGCAGCAACATTAACATCAGATGCATGAATCTCTTGAACTTGACCAGCCGGCTCAAGCTCCATTCGACTCAATTCTTCATTCTTCTTATCCGTCTCTTCTACTCCAACCGCCTCCTCGGCGTCAGCAGTTTCTTTCTCAGCCACTTTGGAGTCAACTTCTTCACCCTTCCCTTCCATATCACATTCGTTGGAGGAAGAAATTCCTACCAATAGTCGATCATACTCTGGAATCCATTTATGAGGTTCCCATGCGACGGTATTCCCTTCAAGGAAATCCTTCATCAGTTTGCTTCGTTCTTTCATCATGGATTCAAGAGCAATCCCTTCAAGTTGTTCAATCAGTTGTCCATTCTCCTTCCTCACATTGTCGAATGCATCCTTATACCCTTCTATTGTAGCCTCAGAAACTTCCTTCTCCAACTTAAGAGCAGCCTTCACCTCCTTCAACTCATTTTCCACCTCTTTATTCTTCTTTTCAAGTGTTGATTTCATCTCTGCCATCTCATTTTTCATCGCCAAAACCGACTTCTCCATCTCCCTTTGCTTCCTATGATTTGATTCGGCATATTGCTGCATAAATAAGTTTCATTCCATTGCCTGAGAAAAATATTAGGTTAGATTTCATTCGACAACTATAATAAAACATTTTTTTTAGTTTATTTACTTACTTGATAAGTTAGAGCCGTCGCCTTCTTCATTGTCTCGACGGGGCCAATCTTTGATAGCCTTTGTTCATCCTCCTCCAACAAAAGCTTCTTGATAAAAGGGTTAAGGCTTGATGGGTCCGAAATTGCAGTCGACCCTGATGGAATCTTGACAATTATATTGTCAATGTATTCTTCAAATTCAACTGTTTTCCTCTTTCCCCATTTGACAACTATTTCAGTCGACTGCCCTTTAATCATGGGAGTTTCAGTCGACACAGCCTGCTGTAGTTTTGGGAGCTCCACCTCTGGCTCCTTAACCTTAAGCTTCCTTGCCTTCTTACGACTCTTCAATTCATCAATAGATGATACCTTAACGGGTCCTGACATTATATCCACTGCGCATAAAATTTCCTTTGGAGTTAAAGGCTTTAAATAATACATTTCCATACAATGCTCGAATCGACCAAGTACAAGATGACTTCCAATACGTGTTTACAAAGTGCCAAATGGGTAGATATACCTTCTGATTCGAAGATTTCTTTCCACACTAAAGTTGCCCTTAATCTCTTCTCTACCAAGACTATTCTCCAATCTCGTTGTTCGACGGGAAGAGCAAGAAGAGCTTTTGTATTAGATAAAATCTGGGGGGTTCTGTCGAACAATCTGTTTTGAAACGGACCTACATAACAAACAATCAACATGTTAACTTCATACGACAATCACATTCTTGAGATGTCACAAGTAAAAAGAGATGATACTCACTAATCAAACTCCAATACTCTGAGATACGACCCATTCCAGCCGACCCAAATACACCCTCACCCCTCACAAAGAAATAGTATGACTGCCAATTTCCCCTATCATTTGTTGGAAGCCCCATTACTAATTGTTCATTCTTTCGACGAAGATACATAGTATATCTTCCTTTCTCAGTTAGATGCTCCTTTAGGTAGTATGTATATACTACATCCTTCACCTCAAAATATACTCCTTGCTCAAAAGCCAAACATTCAATCGACATCAAGATCCTCCAAGCGTTTGGCATCAACTGTGAAGGAGCAATTCCATAATGGTCCAAAACTTCCCAAGCTAACCTCAGAATAGGGAACGGTCGTACATAAAACCCAATCCATCCGGGGATTTTTTAATCAATTCTTTCAGTCGGCAAGGGTGCTTTCAATTCCATAGAATTAAGGAATCTATACTTACAACTAATTTTCCTCAGTGATCTTTCTGTCATACGACTAGCAGGATTCTTATTCAGCAAGTTCGTTGGTTCACTAGTACTAACTGTCCCACTCGACTCTCCCACTGTGGATATAGTCCTAATTGGTATATCATCCACATGAATTTCACGCGATAATACAGTAACAGGCCCTTTATCAGAAAGCAGTTGACACGACCAGTCCCTGAGAGATCTATCTTCACTCGACCCACTCGACGATTCTTCTACATATTTGTCTATTTGTGCTCCTAAGCCCTCTAGGGATTCTCCACTCGACATATTTCTTTAAACCAACATACAAACAAATAATTTCTAGAAAACAGGTTTCCTAAAGATCAAACTCCTACTCAACTTTACAAACAAAATTCCTCCAAACAACATACGACTCAGGAGATCAAACAACCTAAAATGGCTAAGAACAACTTGAATTTACTCTATGAACATTCAATGAAAAGAAGAACAAGAGGAAAGTTTGAAGAATACCTTAGAAGTTGAAGCTTTTCTCTCCCAAATGTGGATCTTTGTGAATGAAACAAATGAACCCATAAGCTCTCCCTTTATACTACAATTTGGCGCTCATTCTCCCGCCAAAAATGTGCTTCGTGATTCGCATTAGGTTTTACTGCATTTAATGCACGTGGAAGTTCTAGAATCCTTCAATCAGGTATCGTCGAATGGAGAAAAGAAATACAAACTGGCTAGTCTCAATCAGATGCTACTAACTTGCCATAACATCAACAAAATGCTTTTCACGAGTGCCTTCCTCATTTGACACGACAACTTCAGAAATCTAAATACATGTAATGTAGTCATTTGACACTACATCAAGTAAGAGGTATAAATAAACCTCTTCTGGTTCAGTCGACACTTGTCGAATGAAAGATACACCTTAACCTTTGTTTGGTTCAGTCGACCGGGGACATCCCCCGTGAGACTCATAACCAATCACATTGAAGACCTGGAATTCTTCAGTCCAGCCGACACATGTCGAATGAAAGGTATAAATAAACCTCTTCTGGTACAGTCAACACTTGTCGAATGAAAGATACTCATGAACCTTTGTTTGGTTCAGTCGACCGGGGACATCCCCCATGAGACTCATAATAAATCACATTGAAGACATGGACTTCTTCGGTCCAGCCGACACATGTCGAATGAAAGGTATAAATAAACCTCTTATGGTACAGTTGACACTTGTCGAATGAAAGATACTTCTGAACCTTTGTTTGGTTCAGTCGACCGGGGACATCCCCCATGAGACTCATAACGAATCACATTGAAGACCTGGAATTCTTCGGTCCAGCCGACACATGTCGAATGAAAGGTATAAATAAACCTATTCTGGTACAGTTGACACTTGTCGAATGAAAGATACTTCTGAACCTTTGTTTGGTTCAGTCGACCGGGGACATCCCCCATGAGACTCATAACGAATCACATTGAAGACCTGGAATTCTTCTGTCCAGCCGAAACATATCGAATGAAAGGTATAAATAAACCTCTTCTGGTTCAGTCAAAACTTGTCGAATGAAAGATACTCCTTAACCTTTGTTTGGTTCAGTCGACCGGGGACATCCCCTATGAAACTCATAACGAATCACATTGAAGACCTGAAATTCTTCGGTCCAGCCGACACATGTCGAATGAAAGGTATAAATAAACCTCTTCTGGTTCAGTCGACACTTATCGAATGAAAGACACTCATTAACCTTTGTTTGGTTCAATCGACCGGGGACATCCCCCATGAGACTCATAACGAATCACATTGAAGACCTGGACTTCTTCGGTCCAGCCGACACATGTCGAATGAAAAGTATAAATAAACCTCTTCTGGTTCAGTCGACAATTGTCGAATGAATGATAATCCTGAAACTTCATCTGTTTCAGTCGATTGGGGACATCCCCCATAGACTCACGTTGAGTCATTTGACCATTTGAACCTCATATTTCATACGACGATTGTCGAATGAATGATAATCCTGAAACTTCATCTGTTTCAGTCGACTGAGGACATCCCCCATATACTCACGTCGAGTCATTTGACCATTTGAAACTCTTATGTTTCATACTACGATTGTCGAATGAATGATAATCCTGAAACTTCATCTGTTTCAGTCGATTGGGGACATCCCCCATAGACTCGACGATTGTCGAATGAATGATAATCCTGAAACTGTATCTCATTCAATCGACAATGAACGTCCCTTATAGACTTCTGTCGAGTCAAATAGAAGACATGGACTACTCTCGGTCCAGACGACTCAAATCATGTGCCCCTAAGTCTTCCTCTTCAGTCTACCAGAGAACCAATATGGAATCATGTCGAATCAAGTTCCCCAAACATGAACCATATAAGAAACTTTGGCAACCATGTTGAACCGAATATTGACAACAAACGACAGAAGGTAATGCTTACAGCTATGTATTCTTGACACATGCTCTTATATTTTGTTTCGTACGACACATATACAAAAATACTCTCTAAATCAAAAGACTTTTTAACTTAGAGAGTAGGGGAAAAACTGTACGGGCCAAAATTGGGCCGGGGGCAAATACGTCTTTTCTTTGAACCCAAGTACCAATGAAACCCATAGACTGAGGCCCATCTTAGAGAGTTTAACACTATTCTGGAAAGCCCAAAGCAGAATCCAAAACCTTATACTATTTGCATATAAGGCTACACATACAAAGCCAAACCAAGAAACAGAATATAAACATACCTTAAATCATTACCAACTATTTCCCTCTTTTACAAAACATAACATATATCCTCCACATGCTGAGATTTTTGATCACTAAATAATTATATCTTGATCACGTTGTGGGACTTACCTCCATGTGCCAACTAATGGCCTATAAATAGAAGCATGATTCAAGCTAAAGAGGGCATTCAACTCAGAGTTCTTCAATTCAGGCTTCATTTCTTACAAGCCCCTGCTCTCTGACACTAGCTCTCTCAGAGTTCTCCATCCCCCTTATACACTTACCACCGCCCTCACGGCAACCCAAAGAATTCAAGGTAACATCAGACATTGCTTTCACATTTTTACTGCTCAAATATAATAGGATTAGATTTTGTTGTAAATTCTTCAAATCTTCAAATATAATAGTTTGGATGGAGGAGGGACATGTCCCTTGGACGATACCTGTTGTGATATTTTATATCTTACCGCAAGTGTACGATGTCAAGTTTTAGTATAAATGAGTTTAGAGTGTCGAACCCACAAGGATTGCGTTAACTCGCACTAAGTACTACAATTGATATCCTAACTTTATTTAGAAAATAAATAATAAAGATTTTAATAAATAAATATAAAAATAATTATATAGGAGGGACTAATACGATAAAGATTCTAGATCCTGATTTCACCTAGCTATCGTCTATGTATTTGTCATGTCAATTAATCCTTGTTCAGTTATATTATTTATAAGTCAAGATTCCTAAAATATCCACACTCTCTCTCGAGTGCCGAGTGAAAATATCATCAACTATAGACTTCGATATCTCTATAAAAATCTAGTAGTTAACAACTTATTACGCTTTGTGATTCTATGTTAACGACTTCAAAGGAACTACAAATTCTCTCGAACTCTATAAAATCCTAGATCATATTCTCTAGATCCATTCAAAATCACCTCTCTCGAGTGATAGATTCTAAACATATATCATCATATTTGTGGCCAGCAAACACAAAGCATTAAACTCAATAGAATACAAATAAACTGAATAAAACTTCATAACAAAATTAACAATTAAAATAAAGTATCAAGCATCAGTTACATCATTCTCCAAAATTAAGGAGTTTAGTTCATGACAATAGATAAAAACAATAAAAACAAGGTCATGAATCTAATGGAAATCATTAGAATTCTAAGAAAGAAATAAGATAATAAAACCCGAATTGAATCTCTTCCTCTTCGGATGTCACCGCCTTTGTCTCATCTTGTTGCTCTTCAATCCTCCTCCTTGGATCTTTAAAAATATGTGTTTCTGTGTTTTATACTATGTATTAGCCTCCCTTTTGAGTTTTGGACGAACTGATATATTTATAATAAAGCACTGGAGTCATTGGGTATCTTAAAAAACCCTAAATATCATATTCTGGTACGCGTGTCTTCGTAGCACCTGGACAATTGGCGCCGCGACTCCCATCTCTCTGTCTTTTGTATTGGCGTGGTTTGCTTACATGCGCTGCGGCGCTAGGACTTGGGCGCTGCAGTGCCAATGTCTCTGCCTTCATGTATGGAAATGCTGGATCTTGAAGGCGTCGTGGCGCCTGGTGACTAGCGTCGTGCTGCATCTTGCTTCCGATGCTCCCGTGCGTGTCTGATGCATCCGTATGGTCAAAAAACACGTGCAAATATTCCAGGATCCATGTATTAATGCCCCTACAAATAAAACATAAAAGAAACTAAAAAATACATTAAATGACTCGAAACATAACAAAATGGTAAGCTAAGAATGTCATAATAAGTGGGTATAAACCGCACTTATCAAACACCCCCAAACTTAAGATTTTGCTAGTCCCGAGCAAAAGATAAAATAAAAACTATATCAAATAAACAGATAAAAATAACTAAATTAACTAAGCCACTTTCGTAGGGATCATGATTGCATTTAGCGTATGCAACAAGCCTTTAAACCCCTAGGCGACCCTAGTGGATGAGTTATAGTCTCTTGAGGGCTTACAATGACGACACCCACCAACGTCATTCACACATAATCATGCAAAAATAAAGAAATAACAAAAGCATAGTCCCGATAGGTACGCATAAAATTATCCTCAAAGAGAGCTTATAAATGAAATTAGAGAACCTTCAAAGTATGTAATTCAGATCAGATCCAAGTTCCTAAATAATTCATCTAGGCTAGACTCACTGTGTGTGTGTGTAAAAGTTCTTTCACAGCTTGATTTCTAAGTAAGCCAACTTAATGATTTCGTTTAAAAATTAGGATCGATGGGTCAAACCAACTTAGATATCTCAAGTATGCTCTGTAATTGCTTTATTTTGTGTTCAATATGATATGATTTTTCTTTTCTTTTTCTTGTCTCTTTTTGCTTCTATTTTGAACTTTTTTTTTGTTGAACTTTTTCTTTTCTTTTTTCAACTCACCTACCCTTTAAGGTAGCATTTCTCCTCATGGTGGTCTTAATACTCGCCCATGGGTAGCTTCACGCTTATCGATTATAGGTGGTTTATTTTCTTTCTTTAGAGACTTTTTTTTTCTTTTATTTCTATCCATATCATACATCATAACATTAGCAAATCAAGATAGATATCTAAGCAAACAGTCATTCATCAGCATGCAATTTCTTCAACTAGTCACCTTGTCAACTACTTAAGTTTTCACTGCTAAAAACCGATAATTGAGTGCTTACGAGTCAAACATAGATCAACTACTCAATGTTGGACAATTATGACCCATAGCGTCACTATTTGTACAGATCATGGTGTTGTTGTACAAATTAACTATGTGACAAAAGAGATTGCTCTCTTATCATTTGTGATTAGATCACCTTAGATGTATAAATGATGAGAGGTCCCTATGATTTGTTCATGGACGGAGAATGATATGAGACAGTATCAGTCCACGTAGGATAAATCATTAAATATCCATAGTCAGAGTATTATCGAGATTGGACATCGATAAATACGTAAAAGACTAGTATTGCACTTGTGCGCGTTGTGAGGGCACAACGACATAGTTCTCATATATTTGGGTATTGGATACTCATGCAAGTGTAATAGGAGGTTGTGTTTCACCAATGGTACGGGAAACAGCTTCGCTCTGGATAGACCCCCTCGGAATCCCATTGGTAGTATGACTGTGTGCTATGGGAGTCCGACATCAGGGTAGGTGTATTTGGTCTTAACCTGAGACTTGCACCGCTAATACTTACGACAATCAATATACTTTGGTTGAGGTCGTCCAGGGCTTTAAACGGTTTTGTGTACGCCAATTCTGGGTATTTTGAGAATCGTAGAGTATTGGGTGTGATGTCAAGACGGAAGTATCACTCCAGTCATAGTGGAGATGATGTCACGTAGGATACGGTATTAGTGCTCTTAAGTGCTGCGCGGCCATCGGGATATTATGACTAGGTCATGTATATCCGATTATAGAGACTAGTTACCAGACATCCGACATGTGCTTCGTACATGGCAGACACAACTCCAGTCCCAGGCCTAGCACATGACCATCTGGTACTAGATCGATATGCACTATACGATGTATACTACGCCTGATACAGATCCTTCATTCCTGTAAAGATATTTCCGGAGAATTGGGTAGGCATGGTGCTTTGCTAGAAGCCAACCTTGTCTTGTGAATCGGTAAAACGTAGTACTTGGTGCTTACGGTTCGGATAGTCCGACGACCGTATTTACTGCCAACATATCCGGGGATCTCATGGGTCGCTTCCCAATGATTCACCGATGATGTATGACTCGCACTTTAATTAATCTGGGATTATTTTGATGAGAGAGAAAATTAATCTGGGATTAATTACGGAGATATTTTATCTGGGATAAAATATCGTCTAAAGAGAGAGAACGCGATTAATTTGGAATTAATCGGTAAAATAAATTTAATAGTTAAATTGAGTTTTCTATTTAATTTATTCGAATGGGCTAAAATTAATATATCGGATATATTAATATGAATTGGATTTCATTACGAAATTAAAGTCGGACTTTAATACGAACGAACGAATTAATTTAGAATTAATTCATAAACGACGTTCGTAATATATTTGCGAGGCATCGATATTTAATTAAATTAGATCTAATTATTTAACGACGGAAGTTCGTTTAATCGGATTAAACGGAACCGAGCCGCGGTAAATGTTCGTAGAGATATTTGAATTTTGAATTCAAATATGTGGGGCCCATGTGTGGTAGGTGTACTTACCACCCAACTACCTTGTTTTGCTTTTTGAAAAACCATTTACCCACACCTACCAAGTTTAGGGTAAAAGTGAAATGGTTTTACCAAAAGGTGAATAACAAAAGGGCTCTCTACACTTTGGTAACTTAATAATTATTCATTAGATGAAAATTTGAAAACCCTAGAGAACTCTCTCTCTCTCTCCATCTATCTCTCCTCCTATTTTCTCTCTATGGAACACGCCCAAGGGGCTGCTGTTTACTGCCTAAAAACGTGAGCAGTAAGAGAAGGAAGAAGCTTGATTTTGTTGCAAAATACTTGAGAGCTAGCACTCCAAGAGTTATACGAAGGTGTTAGGGAAACCCACCCATGAGCCGGGAATCAAACGACGAAGATTCGAAGCTCAAAAGGTGAACCAAAACTGAAAAACAGTGTGCAGTGGACTGGTCACTGCAGTGACGTTTTTGGAGGTGAAAATCAATTTTGTTCTTCACCAAATCGTCTCAACCGATCGATGTGAGTATTCTGCTACCTCCTTTGATGTATTCACACATTATTTTCATGCTTGTTATGATCTTGGGACCTAAATAGAAACCAACACTCAAGGCATCAGATAAAAGTAAATTGGGCACTTATCGTTTCTAAAATTTCACCCATAAACAAACAGTATCATCATAGGATTTATGCTTTACTATCTAAGACTAAAAAGAAGAATTTTTTTTTTTATATATAAATAAATAACAAGTAAACAACATGCACACACCCCAAAACTTAAACTTGCATTGTCCTCAATATAAGATAAAAAATAAAGAACAAGAGTGAGGAACAACACTACCGTGCATGAAGTTGATCAGGCTCTTGCTGGTTAGAATTTGATTGCGCGGGCGTTGTGTGTTACGTGCTACCTGCATAAATGTCATGACCCCCTCCCTAGAGTGGGCCCAACCCTAGAAAGAGGTTCACAGACTTCTTTAGCTAAGACATTTTATATGTCAAGCCAATAATTTAAATACACACAATTATCACATCATAAATTACAAATCCATGAATTGTACATAATTTTTATGGTTTACATCACAAGTCTTAAAAATATGCAAATGTTGACACAAATGTCTGGTCCAACCCAAAAATACAACTGTGGCACGTGGATCAAATCTGGTACTGCTTCTGCTGTGCTGGTGGACTACCTGGAATGTTTGGGAAAATGGGAGTGAGCTTAAAAGCTCAGCAAGTAAAACACTCATACTCTCAACACGACCTCACCCACAAAATATGATATATATATATATATAAAAGTATATGTACAATATAATGTATGAAAATAACATATACTGTAATATCATCTCAAGCAATCATCACACAACAATACAAATATCCATCAAACATGGTTGCTAATCCGGGTCCAGTATAACAGTGGATTGAAACCAATGAGAAAATCTCTCTCATACTCCCAAGGATTCCCACCATATCATCCCGCAAAATATGAAGAGATATTATCCCTAAAAAATATCTCAATCATCCCGCAAAATATATGGAGATATTAACCCGTAAAAATATCTCATCTCCGACCACTATTATACAAAACCTTGCAGCATAACATACAACACTCACCATCCAATACAATCATATCTCGCATCCAATTCATCAATCTCATCTCAATAATCATGGATTCATATTTATCATGCTTTCAATATCTCAATATCACATCTCCACAAATATGTAAATATATATATTTTTGATTATACCAATATATATATGGACTTTCACAACAATCATCAATCAGCAAACAATTATGTTAAGAGAATCATCATGCATTGTACTTACCTCTATCCACGCAAAAGTCCTTAATATGTCTATATCCTCGCTAAGAATCTCAATCAGACGCTCAAAATGCAGAGTCGAGAACGACAATCCACTCTATATATCCAACGGTGGATATTTATATCAAAACGCTCGTATGGTCGAGAGTAATAATCTGGTATGTCCGGATCACCGATCCAACGGTCGGATCTCAAATTTTAGTATTATTCTCGAATTACCGGTTATTGCAAAACAGAAAACAACCCAAACGATATCTGATCAGGAAGTGACCACTGGCGTTGGAAAGATCTCATCTTGAAAAGTACTCACTCGCCGGAGGTGGCCGTCAAAAGTGATCGAAGATGGCCATAAAATTTAGAAAAGTAGGTGACGAGTCGTCCTCTTCAGGTGGCGCGTGGAGGCGCGTCCAGCGACCGTTCATCTCGATCTTGACTGATTTGGAAAGCTGATGTCGGCAGCTATCTAGCGGACCGGCGCGTGGAGGTGAATGACCAGTTGTGGAGCGGCGGCGGTTTCAAGATCCGGTAGAGAGAGAAAGAGTAATTGAGAGAGAATAATTGAGAGAGAAAGAGAGACTGCTCAGAGAGAATAAGAATGCTGAGAGAGAAAGTTGAGTTTAAGAACTTGATCTCCAATTGCAACCGCAGAAGTAGTTATAAGAAGATAATGAAAATAAGTTAAATGTGAGATAATTAATTATTTGATTAGATGGAGTTAGGAGTAATGGCAGGAGTGGTTGAGTGTCATTATTTAATAAAAAAATATTTTTTTTGTTTACATTAGGGGACAAATAAACGTGATTTGTGATGATAGATATTTGTGGGGTTTGTTTATTTGAAAAATAATGGAGATAATTTCTTGAGGTATTATAATAAATAACATGCAAATTAATAAATAACACACAATAAACTAAAATAAATAAACAAAAATAAACAAGATGCAAATGCAAGGGTTTCCTCCTCGCTAGCGCTAAGTTTAACGTCTTCAGCTAGACATAACCACCCAAATGGTCATGGTGGCTTAAATGTAGTGAACCGGGTAATCTCATCTACTTTCTTCTTTGGTATACACCGGTTCTTATGACATGAAAAAGACAGTTTGGTAGGCTGTGGCAGTTTATCCATAGATAGTCCCCCTGGATATGTAGATTGTCCCCTAGTTGGAAATTCTAGACTGCACATTCGACAAAATTGGCTCGGCCTCATTTTTAACCTTCCAGGGATCATCTCCAGGTGAGCAGTGACCGTTCTTTTCCTCTTTTTGCGGCACTTTGGGAGTGGTTTCAGGTTTAGCTGTGGAGAATTTTCTTTTATGCATGGCTGCATTATGCTCGTAGGTTGCTGAAATACTGATTTACCCTGCGTGTTTGCAACTCCCTTCTCTACTATATCTACCATGTGACATTCTGCATCACCTTGAGGACTCGACATGGTTCCGAAAGCACTGAAGGTGACTTCTTTATATTTATTGCCTAAATCTTGATAGGTGTCTTTAATCTATTTTCCGCTCCTAAGGGTTATGACTTGACATTGCTCTTTGGGGTTGACTTCAGTATTACTATGAAACACCCATTTCTGTTGATTGGCCATGGAAGAAACAACCAGCCCAATTTGCGCTTCTAAAGATTTCAATGTTGCCCCCATATTGCCCATATGTGTTTCAATGTTATCCAGCCTTGACTCATTCTTCTCAAACCTCTCTGAAGCTGTAGATACAAATGTGCCCATGAGGTCTTCTAAGGAAGGTTTCTGCTCATCTATTGGATAGTTGAAGCTATGAGAAGTTTGCAAGATGTTCTCCATATTAGCATATGAAAAATTCGGATGATAATAATTAGGCATATGACTGCCTCTATAGTTGTTGAAATTCCGATTGTTCATATATTGTACTTGTTCAAATCCTGCTTCTCTGTGGGGTAAAAGCATTTCATTAGCAGAAACATCTCTAATAAACGGTTGGCTCATTTGATTTTTCAATACTTTTAGATGAGTCGTGAGGGATGATACTTGAGCTATCAGTGCACCAATAGGATATGCCAATGCTTCTTTTCCAACTCTCATCGTACGAAAAAAACAATATATAACAAAAAAAATATAAAAGTAAAAAAAATAAAAATAAAAATCTAAATTAAAACTAAGATTACTTGGTAGTAATATTAATGTGAATTAAACAAACAATCCCCGGCAACGGCGCCAAAAACTTGTTGTGATATTTTATATCGTACCGCAAGTGTACGGTGTCAAGTTTTAGTGTAAATGAGTTTAGAGTGTCGAACCCACATAGATTGTGTTAACTCGCACTAAGTACTACAATTGATAATCCTAACTTTATTTAGAAAACAATTAATAAATATTTTAATAAATAAATATAAAAATAATTATATAGGAGGGACTAATACGATAGAGATTCTAGATCCTGATTTCACCTAGCTGTCGCCTATTTTTTTTGTCATGCCAATTAATCTTTGTTCAGTTATATTATTTATAAGTCAAGATTCCTAAAATATCCACTCCCTCTCTCGAGTGCCGAGTGAAAATATCATCAACTATAGACTTCGATATCTCTATAAAATCTAGTAGTTAACAACTCATTACGCTTTGTGATTCTATGCTAACTACTTCAAAGGAACTACAAATTCTCTCGAACTCTATAAAATCCTAGGTCATATTCTATAGATCCATTCAAAATCTCCTATCTCGAGTGATAGATTCTAAACATATATCATCATATTTGTGGCCAGCAAACACAAAGTATTAAACTCAATAGAATACAAATAAACTGAATAAAACTTCATAACAAAATTAACAATTAAAATAAAGGTTCAAGCATCAGTTATATCATTCTTCAAAATTAAGGAGTTTAGTTCATGACAATAGATAAAAACAATAAAAACAAGGTAATGAATCTAATGGAAATCATTAGAATTCTAAGAAAGAAATAAGATGATAAAACCGAATTGAATCTCTTCCTCTTCGGATGTCACCGCCTTTGTCTCCTCTTGTTGCTCTTCAATCCTCCTCCTTGGATCTCTAAAAATATGTGTTTCTGTGTTTTATGCTGTGTATTAGCCTCCATTTTGAGTTTTGGACGAACTAATCTATTTATAATAAAGCCCTGGAGTCATTGGGTATCTTAAAAAACCCTAAATATCACGTTCTGGTACGCATGTCTTCCGCAGCGCCGCGACGCCTTGACAATTGGCGCCGCGGCGCCCATTTCTATGTCTTTTGTATTGGCGTGGTTTGCTTACATTTCCTGGCGCAACAGCGCCAAAGTCTCGGCCTTCATGTATGGAAACGCTGGATCTTGAAGGCGCCACGACGCCAGTGCAATTGTCTTCACTAGTGCTGCATCTTGCTTCCGATGCTCCCGTGCGTGTACGATGCATCCGTATGGTCCCAAAATACGTGCAAATGTCCCAAGATCCATGTATTAATGCTCCTACAAATAAAACATAAAAGAAACTAACAAATACATTAAATGACTCGAAACATAACAAAATGGTAAGCAAGAATGCCATAATAAGTGGGTATAATCCGCACTTATCAGTACCCCATAAGGACATGTCCTCCAATTGTGTATAACCCTTTGGAGGGTTGCACCCCAATCCAAAGGGTGTCATTGAGGCACCCTTCCATGCTTATAAAAGGAAGCTTTTATGTTCATTTTTAAGGACATATGATTCCATCCGAATTTCATCCAAAAGTATAGAGTCTCATATTGTTTCTTGAGTCTGAGAGAGTACCACCATATTCCAAGTTTGAGATCTTGTTAAGGAGTGCCCCTTGAACAAGAGGAATCCAGGTTATCTTGGGAGAACATTAGCCACAAAACCCGTAGAGCACCGAGACGGGGCTGATAAGTTTTTAAGGACAGTGATTTATCTCGACTCGGATCACTAGTTTCATCACTATTTCAGGTTTTTATTCATTCTCAACGATTTAGGGTTTTTGGGTTCATGCAAAAGTAAATATGGAATTTACTTTCTGATTTGATTTGTTTAAAGCATGTTTATTTTCTGTTTAATAACACCAATGTTCCAACATATTTTTGATCTATGCTCGGTAGATTTTTGTGTCAGAATATAATATATTTGAAAATTCTAACAATAAAAAAATTTATTTATATTTCATATTAGTGATAAGTAGCAAAGAATAGATACCTTTGGCCATTGATAGTATGCTCAGAAGGTGAATGTCAATGACATTGCAACAATATATATATTTAGTTCTGTTTATAAGAAGAGTTCCCGCACCACCATCCCATTGTGCCTACACCCACAATGATTCAATGATAGAAAAAATGTACTGACAAAAGAAATTAATTGGTTAATTAAAATAATTTAATTTTGATTTATTTTCCAGTACCATCATATCATGGCCCATATTCTTGAGAGTGGCATT
Source organism: Zanthoxylum bungeanum (assembly GCA_019454045.1). Classification (NCBI taxonomy): domain Eukaryota; kingdom Viridiplantae; phylum Streptophyta; class Magnoliopsida; order Sapindales; family Rutaceae; genus Zanthoxylum; species Zanthoxylum bungeanum. The sequence goes on along the minus strand of SKCR01008948.1, from coordinate 12,407 downwards.
AGATGACTTGTAATTTCTTTTAAGCCTTCCTAAATGTGAAACAACTTCAACTCTTTTATTCAACAGATCAATAGGAGACTGCATTGTTCCATTATTGCAACCACTCCATTCGTTGTGAAGCTCTCCCCATTTTGATGGCCCATGCTCTCATCCATCTTCATAACTGAACTCCCTCTCATCATCTGCATCATAACATCATATGTAAAATTTACCCAAAAAATAAGCAAACGGCCACCGACATGCTTTGTTAGTTTTGTTTTTTGAATCAATAAATACATTTCTAATGTCGAAAAAATCCACAAACTTGATTTAATAACTTAAAGGGTTTAAAAAAGTGCAGACGTCTCCGCCTGAAAATTTTGAAATATTACATAGGGTCACCTAACAAAATGCTCAAGAAAAGTTGTTCAAAAGTGGCTTGTTTTGACAGGAATAAGAGGTAAGTAAACAAGACGTAACTTTTGAAAAAAAAAAAGAAAAAAAAAACTATGCAAGTAATTTTCAGATTGGTGAATATATATATGTGTGTATGTATAGCCAATTCTTACCAACTTCTTGAGATATTGCTGGGCTTGAAAGCAAAAGGAGGACGGTAAAGAAACAACAAATCAAGAGCTGGGTTGCAAGTTTCTACATTTTTCAAGCTTTCCCAATCCCAGACCATTTTCCTTTATTGGATGAAGAAATGCTTTCCAATTCCTCAAGGTGATGATGTATTGAATAATGCATATAGCTAGCTATCAGCTTGTCTGCTTGTATATTTTTATTGTATTAATGAAACAACTTGTCTTTATATATTTTAATTGAAATATTTTTCATCCCAGCTGTTGAATAAAATCTAGAATCTTCTAAATGGACTTAATGGGGAACATAAAACAAACAAATGGGATTCAATGTTATATTATTGATATTAAATTAAGGTCCGACTATGTTGCTCGTATGACGTACGTACACATAATTTGTCATTGGCCAGATTTGATGGAATTACATCTAACGGCTGAGGTTATACTGAAATTTTATTTAGCACCTCAGACTCCTTCTATTTACAATATTATCTTATTCTTCCAAACTTTTATTTTATCCTATTATTTAATTCTACTACCATTACAAGTATGCTGCTATGTGGTAGCATACTTGTAATATCTCAAGTAGTTGGTAAGAATTGGCTATATTAGAGATTTTTAATGTTTGTGTGGATTATCGTTAAAGGCCAAATACTTTCTTGATTTTATGTAAAATCATCAAAAATATATCGGAAATCATGATAGTTACTTTTACATACACCAAATTTTCACATCTCTATTAGTTTTTCGTGAAGTAAAGTACACATTCTTTAATCTTATCTCATAGATATAAATGTTAGGAAACATAATATGATAGTAAAGGGATCATATATATGGGAAGTCAAAAAAAATTTGGCTTTCCTTTCATTGCATCCTCTTAATTTCCAAACAAGAATATGATACTTCTTGTAACCGAGCTTCTTGTGCCGATAAACGTGTTACAGATATACACATAAAATATTTTAATATTTATAAAGAAATTATAAATAAAAAGGAGTTTTTTTTTAATATGAAATTATATTCATAAGATTAGAATAAACAAGCAATATGAGGAGGGAACTCCTCTAACCAAAAACCATTACATTGTCTTGTTGTTATAAGGTTAGCCAATGAGTGAGCAGTCTTATTACAAGATCTATTCTGAATTGAACAACAACCCTGCTATACTTGCAACTGCACTATGGATATCATTAATAACCCAGAAGTTCTCTTTGGAGCTAGAAGTTTTTCCTAAAATCAAATTTACAACATTAAGAGCATCAGATTCTACTATCACCGATAATAATTTGGTCTCCATCGCAGACATAATCCCCATATAAATGGCCTTTGCCTCTGCTTGCTCAACATCAATATTGCCCATACGCCACTCCAAACTAGCAGTAGCCATTCTGTCATTCCAGTTTTTGTGTTGATTTTTTTTTGTGTTTTCATTAAAAAAAACTACACACAAACCAACAATAAATTTTTGACTAGTGGAATTATTGTTCGGAGATGGCAGTGTAAGGAGTTTTCGCTTCTGAGACGCATCTCAATGTAATTCATAACAAATTATTTTTGTTTATCTCTTTTTAAATCATTTAAATATCTATTTTTTATTTTTATAATTAATATTATTTTAGCAACCAAATTATATTCAGTAGATATTTATTAGTAATTACAAACCGAATAATCGATCGGTAGTTGTTGGCATCATTTTATGGCGCCAAATTAATATTTAGCGTTGTGTTTACCGATCGATTACCGACTGAATATTCGGTCGATAATAATTCAAATCGGTCAGAAATTATTTTTTATCTTTTTTTATCGGTATTTGATTGTTAAATATTGTCATGAATGCCATATGTAAGTGATATATGGAGTCAACAGAGCCGCATAAATCATTATACCCTAAACCTCTACTCTGATACCAACTTGTCACACCCCTGGATATCCGGGCATGTGATCGCCAAGAGATGACTTAGCCGTCACTTGAACCCCTGACATGCACCTATTAACTTACTGAATGACTACTAACATGCATGGTTGTCATACATATACGTGATCATACACCATATAAATCATTGCAAATCATACCATGATATACTTGTGTGCCCATAACATGATCTTGAACATGCATGAAATAACTTGTAAAATACATACATAACTTAATATAATACCATACATACATTCAAGCATCTACATATGGCTCTAAAGTCTGACTCGACCATTTCATAATATCGGGCCCTGACACTAACTATGACGATCGTGGTACGTGATGACTACCGTTGGGTCTCGTCTCCTCCAAATTTTATCATCCGCATGCATGGACCTGGATACCTACAAAACGAACTAGAGAGTGAAGTGAGATAGATCTTTAGAAAGATCTGGTGAGTGAATGCCAAAGGGCCAAGGAAAATTTAAATACAAGCATAATGAATGAACTGAAAGGAACTGAAGCTATAAAATTATGAACCAAAGCTTAGAAACAATGACCTAACTGAATATTGAGATTGTGGCATGGAAACTGAAGCTATGACATGACTGAAAACTGACATGGTGTGAAAACTTGAGAACGTGCTAGCATGATTGAACCTGAACTGAAATGACATGATCATGACATGAAATAGTATCATGAACTACAACCTATTGACACACTAACTTGATTTGAATCTATTTATCATGTCCTGAAGCTACATGCATTGGATCCAGAATATATGGATTAGAACGTGAGCACTTAAACTCATCGTGCTTGAATGAAAACTACATGACATATTTGAATACATGATATGCATGGTTGTACTATATGATATGACCTGATCTGAAAACATCATATGCAATTTATGAAATATATACATAACTTGAAAACTAAATAGTGTGCTAACTCATGTATCCGATGCTTGAAAACACGTGTCATCTAAAATTCATAAATGTGGCTGAAATATGTATATTATAAAACTAAATATAGGAACATGAAAACACACACTAGTATAGTAACATGGGGGCATGACACCTCATAGGCAGGAGAATGTGAACATAAACATGCTGAGCTTACGAGGGTGATTAGTGCCCCAAGGTGTTGGACAATTATGACCCATAGCGTCACTATTTGTACATATCATGGTGTTGTTGTACAAATTAACTATGTGACAAAGGAGATTTCACTCTTATCATTTGTGATTAGATCACCTAGATGTATAAATGATAGGAGGTCCCTGTGATTTGTTCCTGGATTGAGAATGATATGAGACAATATCAATCCACGAAAGATAAATCATTAAATATCCATAGTCAGAGAATTATCGAGATTGGACATCGATGAATGCGTAAAAGACTAGTATTACACTTGTGCGCGTTGTGAGGGCACGACAGTATAGTTCTCATATATTTGGGTATAGGATACTCATGCAAGTGTAATAGGAGGTTGTGTTTTACCGATGGTACGGGAAACAGCTTCGCTCTGGATAGACCCCCTTGGAATTCCATTGGTAGTATGACTATGTGTCTATGGAAATCCGAAATCAGGGTAGGTGTATTTGGTCTTAACCTGAGACTTGCACCGCTAATAATTGCGACAATCAATATACTTTCGTTGCGGTCGTCCAGGGCTTTAACAGGCTCTGTGTACGCCAATGCTGGGTATATTGAGAATCGTAGTATGTTGGGTGTGATGTTAAGATGGAAGTGTCACTCCAGTCATATGGAGATGATGATCGCGTAGGGATACAGAACTGGTTCTCTAAAAAGGTTGCAACCGTCGGGATAATATGACTTGGTCATGATTATCCGATATTAAAGAGACTAGTTGCTCGTCATCTGATATATGCTTCGTACGGGGCAGACACTGTACCAGCCTCAGGCCTTGCATGTGATCATCTGATACTGGATCGAAATACACAATACTACGTATACTACGCCTGATATAGATCCTTTATTCATGTAAGGATATTTCTGGAGAATTGGGTAGGCATGACGCTTTGCTAGAAGCCAACCTTGTCTTGTAATTCGGTATAAACGTAGTACGAGGTACTTACGTGTTTGGATAGTCCGACGACCGTATTTACTGCCAACATATCTGGGGATCTCATGGGTCGCTTCCCGAAGATTCACCGATGACGTATGACTCGCACTTTAATTAATCTGGGATTAATTAGATGAGAGAGAAAATTAATATGAGATTAATTGCGGAGATATTTTATGTGGGATAAAATATCAATTAAAGAGAGAGAACGATTAATTTGGAATTAATCGATAAATTAATATATTCGATATATTAAACGAAATTGGATTTCGACGCGGAATTAAAATTAGATTTTAATTCGGGCGAACGAGTTAATTTAGAATTAATTCGTTAGCGACGTAAATAGTGACTTCGCTAGGCGTAATCATTTAATTACGTCGCAACGGAAAATTCGTTAATTTGGAATTAGCGAACCCGAGCCTGAGATTGTTTGCGAGCGCATTCGCATTTTGAATTCGATTGCGGCACGCAAGTCACATCAAGCGTCAAATCATTAGTCGCATCAAGCGTCAAATCATTAGTCACTTTGAGTGATGTGACAACTTGTCACTTGATTTGATTGATTGATGGATTGATGGTGGTAGTTGGCAAACTTAAATGCCATTTGGTTTTTGGTAAAAGATTTAATTGGTTTTTTGAAAATCAATTGTGTATTAGATACACAAATCTTAAAAGCAAAATTCATTACACAATTTTATCTCTCTCTCCTCCAAATTCTCTTCTTCTCTCACGCCCTTTAGGGGATATTTTCTTCTGGTTTGGCAGCCATTTCCGAGAGTCAATGAAGAAGAAAGGGAAGCAAAATGCTTGGTTTTTGTGGCAAAAATCAAGAGAGCTAGCACTCCGAGAGACATGCGAATGTGATAGGGAAGTCCACCTATGAGCCGGGAAACGTTCGACGAAGCTTGGAGCTTGACGAAGGACCAAAGCCGAGCCAAAACAATGGGCTATTTCAAGCTCACTGCCGTGAGCTGTAGATGGGCAGAAAGTGAATTTTTGTTCGTCAAAGAGTCGCTCAACCTATCGATGTGAGTATTCTGTGACTTTCTCAATGTAATCACACATGTTCATGCTTGTTTATTAATCATTGGGACCTTAGCAAACTCCAACACAAGGTTATCTGAGCAAACACATGATGATAAACGTGAGGGGACGACTAAACTGGTGGTTTGAAAATAATATGTATACTTACAAAATCATTTTCTAAAAGTATATATTATGATCATGAATTCTGAAAAACATATTCTGAAAATTGGTACGCATGGTTCGTGAATGACTAGAGAATGACATGAATGACATAAATAATGAGTTGAAATCCAATGACATGATCTGACATAAACATGATGCGGTTGACTGAAAGACGTGAACAAAAACCTAAGGCATGAACTAACGTGAATAACATCACATGAAAAATCATGAAAAACATGGCTGAACTGAACACGTGAACATGATATGTAAAATTGAAAACACATGTTGGGGACTTCATGCACAGGAAAAAATATACTGACGTGTACTGGTTTATGTACACAAGCTCATTGGGTCACATTACCTATTTTAAAATAAGTATAGGATGAGTGTCATCCGAACGGAAAAACCTAATTAGTATTTTATAACAAGGATATAAACATGCTTGAACATGAAACATGTAACGTGAGCTGAAACATGATCGATAACATAGATTGGAATATAAATGAGTACATGAACTGAAAATACGATCTAACAACATAATACTGGAACTTTAAATGAATAATATAAATTGAATACATGAAAGGAACATATGAACTGAGATCACAAATCAATGTCATAAAACGGAGACATGATTTTAAAGAAAAAACTGAAGGCAATAACTATGATACAACTGAGAATACTGAAGAGAACATAAACTGAGAATACTAATTAAACACGTGAAATAAGAATATATTCCAACAAAAAACATAAAGAATTTAAATTATGAAGAAAAAAAGAAGAAAGACATGCACTCACTGACTAGCGTCCATCACTAGCGTGTTTGAATGTGCTTGAAGAAGTCCAATGTGAAAGCTTTAATGCAACATGTGTCTAAGTATGATTAATATACTCGAACTAAGAATACTAAACGTGGTCATGAATATCATGAATGCATTTACATGCTGTATGCGTGCTGACATAGCTAATGTGATAGCTTAAGATATTTACTTAACATCTAAAGCTATGCCGACATGCTACTTTATTCTACTAAGCTGCTAATGCTACACGTCACGGCATGCTCATGACGTGCTATGCTACGCTCATGCTGACTGGACATCTCAACGTAACCCATTTGGCTACCCGAAATGCCCAAAATCAACTAACGAAAAAAATCCCAATTTTGGCTAAACCTGCGGCAAACTCTGATTTGCCTTAAATGTCAACTACAACTATAGTGGCACTTTCCAAGCCATTTCTAATCTCATAATCGTGCACTTATAATTACTTAAATTATCGAAATTACCAAACCACCCAAACCCTAGGTCTAAACCACCCATACCTGTAGCGGCTTAGCTGCGACCAGAATAATGCATGCATCATGCTTCTAACAACCTATATAACATGCTGAGTATTTAAATTGTGCATGAGAATCCCTAAAAACGAAATGCTCAAATTCTAGGGTTTGATAAATTATGAAATAATATAAAATAAAGGCTAAAAATGAGATTAAGGGACTTACATGATGCTCTTAATGCTTGAAATGGATGAAAATCTTGAAGTTTGGCCCTTATAATGGCAAAAATTCGGCCTCCCAAGAAAGAAACTGAAGTTGAAAAATGAAAATGGCATTCTGGTTTTATAAAAATCGTTAGGACCGGTATGCTGGTGTTACAGATCGATATGTCGATCTTCGTGAGAAGATAAGAAAGTTCTCAACCCAGATGATCAATTTAATGAACCATTATGCATGACGTGGCACCGATATGCCGATGTCTAAAATCGGTAAAGAGACCGATAATATCTATGTCGGTTTCAAAGGCAATATTTGGATACATATGCATCGGTATGTCGGTATACCGATTGATATGCCGATCCCAAAATTGAAATATGTCCTGAATAAATGTTAAATGTTTATGAATATTCGTGATATTAGACTATTGTCGCGGTCAACATGCATACTAACAATGTCCGTGAAAATCTTCGCATACATGTCCTACATGACCATGATGCCCATGACATGTATTACTGTGCATGCTAAAACCTGGGGTGTTAGATATTATTTTTGTATGATCATGATGATATCTTGGATTCATGTTCTCTGGACTGTACTTTGGACTTCTAATATTATCACCCTTGGGCTTGCTCCATTTACTCCAATCTTCTTAGCCTCCCGCCCTCATCCAATAGCCATACTTCATTTTCTTTAGAGTGTCAATCTCAACCTCAATAACTTCCCTACACTTTCTGAAGTTATGTCATATGATACCACAATGAAAATAGAATTCATTGAGCTTTTCATAAATATTAGGGATCACTATATGTGGCTCTCTTTCTTTTTGAGCTTAATAAATCTAATCAGTGTTCCCGAACTTTGATTACCACTCTTAAACAAATAAACTTCCCTCCAGAATTACCCATATGACTCAAATATACTACCAAGAAACATTGCAGCATTATCATTTAGGCAAATGACCGAGATATTTTACATCTGTATCCAGAAAGCCACTTCATCAAATTTATGCTTCCATATCTCCCCGAACCCAGATACAGTTGATAACACCAGCAGTGAGTTCTCAAAATGCTATGGACCAGCCACTAAGACCCTCATTATATCATGAATACACCCAAATCTAAATAAAAATATGTTCTGCCTCAAGCATTCAATCTTAAATTAGTTAATTTGATTATGGTTTATTATGAAAATTTAGTTCATTTGTTTTTAATATACTTCCTTGTTTAGATCGAATTTTATTTTAAACTAGTCCCATGCAGGGGAGTTGTATCATGACAGTCAAGATTACAAATGTGTATTACATTAGCCACAACAGAATCTGAGTATATTGCATCAGCGGAAGCATGTTAGGAAATTTTTTGGGTAAATCATTTTCTCTAAGAATTAGGGATCAAACAGATAGAATACAAGATATATTGTGATAGTCAGAGTGCTATGAACTTGAGCAAGAACTCAATGTATCATCCCCGGACAAAACATATTGATATTCGCTATCATTGGATACGTGATGTGATGGATCAACAACTGCTGAGACTAGTGAAGATCCATACAGATGAGAATCCATCCGACATGTTAACAAAAATGGTTACTCGGAATAAGCTAGAGCTGTGTGTGAAGAGACATAGCCGGGATAATTTTCAGATGACAATCATTTTGAATGCAGCTAGATGGAGAGAATTGAAGGATCCAGCTGCCTTCCATCTTTGCCCACCATTGTCAAAGATTGATCCCCACCATTGCCACCATTTTTAAAGTTTTGGTGCAACCACAAAAAATAACCAAAATAACTTTAGGTGAGAACTATTCATTTATTGACAATTTGAGCCAAAATTTACTATAAATATGGAGCTCATTTGAGAGCTCAAACCATCCCAACAAATAAGCTTCAAGTAAAGAAAGCTTAGAGAGTGTAAAGAGAGTGAGATTTTTGTAAAGTTTAAATATTTTATAAATTCTATTATTGTGATAATAAAATTTAATTTTTTCTCATAAACACTCTTCAGTGTGACAACACTTTTGCAATATGAATGTGTCATTATTATATTATTGATATGAAATTTATCAAAAGTAACCATTTCATCTAGCAAGTTTGACACAAGAAAGCCGTAAGAAGCCGCTTGCTACCCATTTTTTTTTTTTAAATTTCTTGTTACAAAAGCCCGATTAAAATAACATATTTTTACAAGAAAATGATTTTGTAATTAGGTGATTTTATTTTTTTAATCTTCCATCAAACTTTTGCTTCTTCTTCCAATAGACTAAGGCCTTCGATGACTAGTCTAAGTTTGAATGAAACAAAAATAGAAGGTTAATTAATTTGGCCTTAATCAATTTTTTTACCAATATATATGCATCATTACATCATGACAACAGTTGAATATATAAGGTAAAAGACTAAAAGGTGTGTAATTTTTTTTTTAATATAAAGATTAGGTAATTTGGAGGAGATTAAATGAGAATCGATAAACATAGATCAATTCAAAAACATAATCAGATAATTTGATATTGCAGAGATGTAGAAACGTCAAATACATAATTAGTAGACGAGTGTGTCAAATTTGGCGACATAATAAAGAATGTTTTGAGTATTTTTCATATGGTTTCCTTTCGAATTTTTCATATTAATTCCATTTTTTATTTCCAATCAATTTTATCTTTTTCCTCATTGGTAAGAAATTCTCAATTCTCAAATATTTATAAGTTATCTAGACAATTTTATATTTTCGTATTTCATGTAAGCGTTTTAAGAAGGGAAAAAAATTAGCTGATACATATACATGGTGGGAGTAGTTGTAAAATGAAAATATATACTAAAAATTGGACTTATATACATATATAAGATCATATCCTCATCAATAAATTATTGGGGAATGCAGTGATAAATATAGTTGTCAGGCGTATATGACACTTTTTTAAAGTAATATTTACCTCAATTATGTGTTGTAATGGTCACAGGATAAATACTCTTTAGGATACAACAAAATTTAGAGATACAAGACATCACTTGTTGAATCTTCACTTGAAAATTTTTATATGAAAATTTTTATATATGATGAATCATTTTTGTGATCTATATATAGGCAACCAAGAATTTCCTCCAAAATACATACTTTTTAGTCATGCTTTTCTGAACCAATGTCTCATTATCACTCCAATGACAAGCAATTGTCGTGATAATATGCACGGGCTTCATATTATTGCGACAATGACTACTCATTGGCGCAACAATATAAGTCAAAGAGCCTTTTGTATCAGCGCCTCATTGTGGCGACAATATTGGTCAGAATACATCTTTATGTCTCTACCTCTCATTTTCACGCCAATGATTACCCATTTTCGTGATAACTTTGGTCAGAATGCATCTTTATGTCCCTGCGACCCGACTGGACAAGTCGATCCCCGATGCATCGGTATAGGATAATAACATAACCAACATGTCATATCATATAACATCTCACATTGATAAATTAACCGTTAATTATATATATATATTTGGTGGATGATTACAAATATGGTGTTGGGTTTGTATGTTTAGTGTTAATACTAGAGGGTCAATTATGTAATTGTTATAAGTTGTTTGAAGGTTATTTGATACAAATCAAGATCTGGCAACTTGGCGGGAAAAACAGTTACATTTGTAACTGAATGTTGACCAAAGTTGACCAAGTATTAAACCCAGAATCTCTAAGTCTAGTAGTTGAGCAGTGAAAGGGTTTTAATATAACTTGTGGTTAAGACTACAATGAGTTTTAACTAGTGACTATAAAACATAACTTGGAGCCTGTAATCTTGAGAACAATTTTGTATTAATCATCCCTAATAAAGAGAGTGTGAGGAATCTGTATTCTTTCAAACATTTATGTGCTTTGCGTAAAATTCTAATTTCTTTTCCCTGCTATTGCAAGTTTCTGTTTCTGCCTTTTGTGTGTGCGATCATCATTACTGTGTGTATGATGATTTTTTTATAAGATTATTCAAAGCCATTGGTAAGTGTTGCTTATAGCTTTCTTGTTGATTCTTGGGGGTGGAGCAATTGGTATTGGGATCAATCAAAAGACACACAAATAAATGTTATTTGGAGTCTTTTTTCATAACAAACTGGTATTAGAGCAGCAATCCCAGATCAAACAGGAAGAATAGCACAACATAAACTTGTATTGGTGAAGTATAATGGAGAAAACGATTTCAATCTTTGGAGGCTCAAGATGAGGGCTATTTTGTTCCATCAAATGCTTGAGGCTGCAATTGACGAATATCCAAAAAAAGTAGTTGCATGGACCAGTGATGCTGTAAAACTTAAAGATATTCCGAAACAAGCCTATAGTGCATTCATCTTGGGTATTGGAGATGGAGTATTTAGGGAAGTATCCCATGAAAAGACAACAGCATGCCTTTGGAATAAGCTAGAGGATTTTACATGAAGAAGTCTTTAGCTAATAGGCTCTATATCAAGAAAATACTATATACTTTGTCTATAGATGAAGATGTAGATGATAATTATTACAATTATTACACGGTAATTGGGAAATCCGAATATGACAAAATTACAATTATAATTATTATCCTCAAACAGACCCTAACGGCGGACCCTGAGAGTAGACCCTGACGGTAGAGGCTGAGAGCGGAGGCTGAGGGCAGAGGCAGACCCTGAGAGCGGAGGCAGAGGCTGACAGCAGAGGCAGAAGCTGAAGCTGAGGCAGAGGCTGTTGGCAGGCAGAGGCTGAAGGGCAGAGGCTGACAGCAGAGGCTGATGGCAGAGGCAGAGGCTGACAGCAGAGGCTGATGGCAGAGGCAGAGGCTGACAGCAGAGGCTGATGGCAGAGGCTGACAGCAGAGGCAGAAGCTGAAGCTGAAGCTGAGGCAGAGGCTGTTGGCAGACAGAGGCTGAAGCTGAAGCTGAGGCAGAGGCTGTTGGCAGGCAGAGGCTGAAGCTGAAGCTGATGCAAATCAGAACTTTCCCGAGGCTTGTTGTAAAACAACAATATCCTTAAAACAAATTCGTCCCCTACCGTAGGTGCAGTAGAACGTGAGACGATTGTTTCCCAGGATACAACGGAAACGTACGAGAAAGGGCACCACCAGACTCGTATCCAACGAACCACAAAGTGTTTGAACTCTCCTTTTAACAAAACAAAGAAAATGATCTTTCGTGTGTGTGCTATGTCTT